>JAULUF010000036.1:5880000-6087500 GCA_031834385.1 Semotilus atromaculatus
ATACTATTTTAAAGTTCATAACTATTTTTTTTTTACTTTAAATTGTAATAAAGATAATCAGGTGCTTTTAAACTGCCATATTCCTCATGGGTAAATATAACAATATAATAACAAATAAAAAAGATAATTCCCCATACTTTTGAAACATTTGGGGATAATATTATTGTGAAATAGTATTACAATTGAATTGTTTCATATATATATATATATTAAACAAACATTTCCACAAACAAACATTATCAGGAAACATTTCCAATTATCAATGTGCTGCTTAATATTTCTTTTTATATATTTTGGGGATGGATGGATGGATGGATGGATGGATGCAAAAAGAGTAAATATTAAGAGTTTCATATTATACATATTTCCTAAAGCAAAACTAAATATTTCAGCTTAAACTCATATAGCACAAGAGTGCCTTAAGAAATGCATGACCTTTAATTTTCCATGAATACATGAATAATAAAATGAGTTTGAGATAAAATATTTGAATATACTGTATGTTTATTTTATAAATGAAAATGAAGGTGCAAAGGGGGAAAAACTGTGACTTTACAGTCAATGACACAAAATAATCCAGATTTTCATTGTTTTTCGCCTTAACACTGTCATGATGGTGGCGTGCCATGCCTGTGTGTGCCACATGTAAAAATGAGCTAACCACAGTTCCCATGACAGGCCTCACATATTAGGGGTCTTACTGGTGTAAAGAGGAAGACGGGCCACCCTGGAATCTTCAGAGAAACCACACAACAGCTTCCTGAACTCTTTAGGTTAAAGGACCACAGCGTTCACAGACTAATTGCTTATAAGTAGGCAAAGTGTTACACAGAACCACTGACTCTACAACCTCCTCTCGGGTGACTGTGTTTAATTAGTGCACTTTGCAGAAACACTTTGCTGACTTTCTACACTATTTGATTGACATTTGTTTTTGGAATTCAAGAATAGTTTTGCAAGAAATTAGTCCCCCAATGAGCAAGGCTTTTGAGCTTGTTTGTATCCCCCCACCTTTCTGATGAAATATTACTATTAGCAGTAGGTAATGTTTTCACAAGAGGGACATTTTTCTCTATCTGCTCAAATAAGGTATAAATAAATGCATACATTTAAGATAAGACAAGCTGGGTGGGAAAATAGAGAAATTAATGTTGAGCATCACGAAGACTGCATAAATACTATGCATGTTGAGAGTCAACAGTGATATTGTATATTCACTGACTGCTAATTCTTACCCACATGAAAAGAAGATGAAATGGATGAATTCTTAACATTTTAAGTTAATTATAAAAAGTAAGAGCACATTTTTGAGACACAGATATTGATGCCAAAGAACAAACTATTTGGGATGTTACATGCTGAGAATTAAAGTGCCCTTATTATGCTTTTTCAGATATTATTTTTCTTACAGTGTGCAATATGGCTGTTTGTGAAAGGTCTGCAAAGTTTTAAAAATCAAAGTGCAGATAAAGTTATTGTGTCCCAAAAGAAAGAACTAGAGCATAAATTCAGATATGGTAGTGGGTGTTTGGTTTCTGACAGAGACTGGGCACATACTGGACTAAATTAGAGCAGAGTAAACCAATCACGACAGACTGAGCCATCTGACCAATCAGACCAAAGTAGACCAATCACAACAGACTGAGCCATCTGACCAATCAGAGCAGAGTAGACCAATCACAACAGACTGAGCCATCTGACCAATCAGAGCAGAGTAAACCAATCACAACAGACTGGACCATCTGACCAATCAGAGCAGAGTAGACCAATCACAACAGACTGGGCCATCTGACCAATCAGAGCAGAGTAAACCAATCACAACAGACTGGACCATCTGACCAATCAGAGCAGAGTAGACCAATCACAACAGACTGGACCATCTGACCAATCAGAGCAGAGTAGACCAATCACAACAGACTGATCCATCTGACCAATCAGAGCAGAGTAGACCAATCACAACAGACTGGACCATCTGACCAATCAGAGCAGAGTAAACCAATCACCACAGACTGGACCATCTGACCAATCAGAGCAGAGTAGACCAATCACAACAGACTGGACCATCTGACCAATCAGAGCAGAGTAGACCAATCACAACAGACTGGGCCATCTGATCAATCAGAGCAGAGTAAACTCTATAAAAAGAGAAGTTTATAGAGACTAAAACCTTGATCAAATCTCAGACACTGTGAGAAAAGAGGTGATGTGCAATGTCTATTATGACATTAGTGTTTTTAAAAAATAAAGTGTTTTTTGAACTTGTATGCATTTAAACCTATTGTAGGAGACTCCAAAACAAAATGAGGAACCTTTAAAAGGGTATTATAGAGGAACTTGAATATATGGTGGGAAATTTGTTATACTTCTGACACATACTCTCTCTCTCTCTCTCTCTCTCTCTCTTACTCACTCACTCACTCACTCACTCTCTCTCTCTATATATATATATATATAGTGTATATGTGCATTATTAAAACAAGCATAGGTCTGTCAAATCACTCTTGTTTCCTTTTACACACCAGTATGAAACACAACATATCAACACTAATGACAAGTTTCCAGTCTCTTTTATGCACAGCAAAGCTTTTTTAAGTTCAAGTGCTCATTTGGGTCTCAGTATTTCAACACCACTCTGTGCTTTTCCAGTAAAAAGGGCTCCCTGTGTTTTGGTTTAAATTTCAATGTGTCAATGTAGCCTTTTATCTGTCTGTTTCTCTCCTCTTTGAAGTCGAACATGATTATTTGTAAGGTTTCGGAGTGCTGAACTTTCAAATGGGCAGGCGTTTTCTATTTATATAGCAGCATGGTGAAAAAAAGGTACTTCGATTACACAGAGTTCGCTTGAGTATGCGGTCAGCTATGGTTAGTTAGACATGCTGAATTTGAGAGTCTCCATTTGTTCCTCTATATATTTTATTTTTATTTTATATATATTTAAAACATGTTATTCATAGGTGTATTTAAGTCATTGTATGTATAAATTGTGTTTATACTATATATATATATAATCAATGAAACTGGACAAAAGATGAATATCATCATGTCATTGATCCAAAAGTCAATGGGAAGTCCCCACTACATAAATACATGTTTGTGTACATTTTATGCTTTCCTTGTGGGGATAAATATTCTAAAATTGGCATTGGAAATGCATACAGGCTTGTGTCTGTTATAGGCAGTAAATGACTAGCTTTCTTTGAGCTCAGGAGAATCTCAGGGCTCCAGTCTGATCTGATGATTAAGTAGATATGAGTAGGTTGGGTCTGCATGAGTGGACAGATTGTAGGATAACACATAAAGTCCAATTGATCCTTCAGGCTCCCAGTAGCCTAATGTGACACTAATATGTTTCAAAGGGGGAAGGTCCATTTTCAACCTGCATTATGTATCCCCTTTTTTTAAATATTGTCTATTTCTGTTAAAGTCTATCATCTGTGAACCAGTCCCTTTATTTAGCATTTTTTTTCGTACCAAAGCTATACTATATATATATATTTATATCAAATTTAATGATAAGGTAAAACAACCACTTATTTTAAAACTAGGCCTCGATTGTAAGATTATGCTAATATTAATAGAGGGAACTTGACGCTGCATGAGCTGCAGACGCTATGGGGACGCATGCACAGAACATGGTATTTAGAGCATGAATTCACACCAATCTTATTGCCCGCTGGTCCTATGATGTCACATGGAGCGCCCTCGTGTAGAAAAGCACGTCTGCATTGCACGTCATAAACTTTGGATTGTCTGAAGGAAGATGTGCAGGCATGCCCGAAGCACTGCAATGCAACACGTCTCATGTCTCGTTTTTGTGAGCACATGTCTTGTGATTGTTTTTCACTGGCCATGTGCTTGTGTTTAAGTCATGTTTGTTGTAAGCACGTGGCCTGTCTGTGCCATGTGCTCTCCTGTCATTGTCATTTGCCCCACCTGTCCTCCCTCGTCACCTGCCTGGTTTGCTCCCTATTTATTCTCCTTGTGTTTGCATTCCTGTGCTGGATCGTCATTGCATGTTCCCTCGTGTGTTTCCTGTGTCGTGTCTTGTCGCTGGAAAACTTTCCTTGGATAGAGGTAAGTTGTCTGAAAATATATTCTGCCTCTTGTGCTAATTAGGTTGATTACCTAACCCTAACCCTGCCCGAAGTTTGTTAATAAAACATCATAAAATGTCCAGGATGGAGGGGACATTGGCACAGATGATCTTTGCAACTGTGTTCACTGTTCCCCTTCAGGGACTACCGCTGCGTGTAATCGCAGTGGGAACGCCCTCCAGCGTGAAGCGTCTGAATAATGAATGAAATCAGTCAATGGAGAGAATGAGCGTACGGCGAGTGACGTCATCGACCAGGAGGCTATAAATACCCCCTGAGCACACAAGTCGCCAGCTTTTGTTACTTTGTGTTACTCTGTGTGTGTCTGAAATCTATCGATTGTGTTTGTCTGTTTTTAGACAGGAGTTTCTCACTATATATATATATATATATATTATATATTAAAAAACCAATATGAGCGAGCAGTATAGCTATGTGTGGCTTGTTTGGGAGTGCAGCATGCCCAGTCGGCTCTCGAGGGAGTCGATTGTCAGCATTGCGAGCGTTTTCCCTTGAGAACTCTGCGCTCGCGGCGATCGCTCTTCGAGGAGAGTGGTTTGCTGCGAGCTCCCCGAGGCTCGGGTCCCGCTTCTGTTGAGGCAGAGCGGCGGCGCGTGTCTTGGGGCTCGCAGATGGATCTCACTGGCGACGTTGAGACGGGCTCTGCCCTATCTCAGCTATCTCCAGCAAGATCTAGCGCCTCTCACCCGGCTCCGGAAGCACGCGCTGCGGCGGTTACTTCTGCCCGGGTGGAGGCACATATGATGTTGAATTAAGATTATCCAGTTCTGAGGGGCTGGATGTCGTGAGTTTTCAACTAGTAAAAAATAAAAAATTGCCACATTATACTGCAAATGAAGAAGGTTTGATGGTGATAGACATGAGTCTAGTGATAAAAGTAATCTAGATGATAGATTTCTGTCTGCACCACCTCAACCTTCTCGCCGGTGCTTACCGTTCTTCCCAGATCTTCACGCAAAAAAAAAAAAAAAAAAATTTGAGGTTTCAAAGACCTGGGTTAGACCGGTTTCAAGCAGAATCTACACAATCAGTCCAATGCTAATGGTAACATTGTTGGTGCTAATCTGCTGGTTATGTGATGCCAAAGGCGGAGGAGACGCTCGCGGGCTATCTCTCTCCAGCTTCATCGTCTTCACTTAAGGCACCGGCTCTGCCCTCTAAACCACTAAAGAATACTTCTGTGTTAGTGGGGAAGGTTTACTCGGCGGCGGGTCAGGCGGCTGCATGTCTACACACTATGGCCATTATGCAGGCTTACCAGGCTGACCTGCTTAAAGATGCGTGTAAAGGGGGGGAATTTTCTGTTGAAATGATTAATGAGCTCAGGCAGTCTGCTGATCTCACTCTCCTGGTCTATGGCAGCCATGGTGGCCACAGAGAGACACTTGTGGCTGAGTCAGACCTCTATGAAGGACCTCTAGGAAGATAAGACTCTCCTTTTAAATGCTCCAGTTTCGCCTATGGGCCTCTTTGGTGACGCTCTTCATTCTGTCACGGAGAGGTTCCTGGTAGAGAAGGAACAGGCGGCTGCTTTTCAGAAATTTATGCCCCTTAAATTGCGTGTCGCTGGGCGAGGGCAGTCCCAGTCGCCGAGTACCTCAAAGAGAGCGCAGCAGAAACGAAGTGTCGCGTCTCGTGCCCCCCCGCAGAGAAACTGGAGGGTCCGTGGAGGACCATCATCGTCTGTGGCACATAAACTGCCTAGAGATGTTGGCGGTGTTTCAAGGTCTGAAACACTTCCTCCCAGACCTAAGGGGCCACCATGTTCTTGTCCGGACAGACAACACATTGGTGGTCTCTTATATCAATCATCAGGGGGGTCTGCGTTCTCGCCCACTTTACAAACTGGCACGTCAGATCCTTCTATGGTCCCAGGGGAAAATTCTTTCTCTGAGAGCTATTTATCTCCCAGGGTATTTAAATCAGGGGGTAGACGTCCTGTCAAGACAGGGGCCGAGGCCCGGGGAATGGAGTCTTCACCCCGAGGGGGTGGAACTCTTATGGAAACATTTCGGTCGTGCCGAGGTAGACCTATTTGCTTCTCGAGGAACATCACACTGCCCGCTGTGGTTCTTTCTCAGCCATCCAGCCCCGCTGGGGTTGGATGCGATGGTACATCCGTGGCCGAGGTCACGTCCGTACGCATTTCCCCCGATCACTCTGCTCCCAGGAGAGTTCTGGACGGGCTCAGTCTTCTGCTAAGTGCCCCGTTCTGGCCGGCTCGAGTATGGTTTGCGGACCTAGTGTCTCTCCTCGACGGCTCTCCTCTTGAGATACCGATCAGTAGAGACCTACTCTCTCAGGCGGTAGGGTCGATTCTTCACCCCCGCCCAGAACTATGGAGGCTGTGGGCTTGGCCTCTGAGGGGGCCCAGCTCATAGATTCTGGTCTCTCGACTGAGGTCGTTGAGACCATCCTCCAATCCAGAGCTCCCTCCACGAGGAAGTTATATGCCGCGAGGTGGAATCTTTTCACCTCTTGGTGTGGAGAGCGCCAGCAGGACCCAGTTAACTGCCCGGTTGGTACAGTGCTGGATTTCCTGCAGGACCGTCTCTCCACAGGGTTATCCCACTCCACGCTGAAGGTGTATGTGGCGGCCTTAGCTGCTTACCACGCCCCTTCAAGTGGAGGTTCCCTCGGGAGACACCCACTTATATCTCGCTTCCTTCGTGGCACCTTGAGGCTGAGGCCTGCAGTTCGCATGAGGGGACCAGCTTGGGATCTGGCCATCGTCTTAGAAGGTCTCTCCCTAGCTCCTTTCGAGCCCATCGAGGAAGTTTCGGAAAAGTTTCTACTCTAAAGACTATCCTTCTTCTCGCTATCTCATCTCTAAAAAGAATTGGAGATATTCAAGCACTTTCGGTGGCTCCCTCGTGCCTGGAACTTGCTCCTGGTATGGTTAAGACCTTTCTCTGTCCGAGACCAGGTTATGTTCCTAAGGTACCAACTGTTTCTGTTAGACCTACAGTTCTGCAGGGTTTTCTGTCCTCCGCCTTTTCTGACGTCAGACCAGGAGAAACCTAATTTGCTGTGCCCAGTTAGGGCTTTAGATGCTTATGTCCACAGAGCTGCCCTGTGGAGGAGATCGGAACAACTGTTTGTCTGTTTTTGGGTCACCTAAGATAGGGTGTCCTGCATCTAAGCAAAGGATGAGCAAGTGGGTGGTCGAGGCCATCTCACTTGCTTACGGTTCGGCCCATCAGCCTCACCTTTGGCTGTAAGGGCTCATTCCACTAGGAGTATGGCTGCATCTACAGCTCTTCTTTCAGGAGCTTCTCTTCAGGACGTTTGGGATGCGGCAGGCTGGTCCTCACCGCACACTTTCGTCAGGTTTTATTCCCTTGACCTTAGCCTCACTCCCGGGGCTCAGGTTCTCTCGTCGGTTTGTGTCTCCTAATGACACACGACGGGGATTTGGTCACATGGAGATGTGGGTATTGCGTTCCCACTGCGATTACACGCAGCGGTAGTCCCTGAAGGGGAACGTCCCGGGTTACGTATGTAACCCTAGTTCCCCGAAGGGACGGACGCTGCGTGTCCTGCCATACTCTCGGCATCCCCTTGGGTCGCTTGCTTCAGTAACTTTAGAAGCTGGCGGCTTGTGTATTCAGGGGATATTTATAGCTTCCTGGTCGATGACGTCATTCGCCGTACGCTCATTCTCTCCATTGACTGATTTCATTCATTATTCAGACGCTTCACGCTGGAGGGCGTTCCCACTGCGATTACACGCAGCGCCCGTCCCTTCAGGGAACTAGGGTTACATACGTAACCCGGGACGTTCATTATAGAGTATTTTGGTCTGTACTGCAGTTCCCACAGGTTTTTGCACCACACCATTAAGGCAGTTCTTAGTGGAGTGTTTCATCGCTGATAATGAATCTTGTGGCCAACGTGGACTGACTGAGGTCTTCTGGTTAAAAATTCCAGGATCCAACTGGGAAGTGTTAAGGCCCAGCAAGTTTAGCTTGTTGATGAGCTGTTGTGGGAGTAGTGTGCTGAATGCTGAGCTGAAGTCGATGAACAGCATTCTTACGTAAAAGTTTTTTTCTTCTGTGTGGGTGAGAGCCTGGTGGAGGGTGGAGGATATTGCATCGTTTATAGAGCGGTTTGAGTTGAGTGTGTTTGGGAAACTGTGCATGACTAACCTCTCCAAGCACTTCATCATGATTGGGGTCAGTGCTATGGGACGGTAGTTATCACAGGCCTATGGCAAGGGGCTTGTAGTCAGTGATGATCTGAATGGGTTACCACAGGCTCCATGTGTTACTACTCTCGAATAAATTATTGTTCATTTTTTGTGCATGCAACTGTTTTTCTGCAACGTCACAGACTGGTTCTTTTTGTTTTAGGGTTGAACCATCTCCTGATTTGAATTCATCACCTCGGGTCTTTAGCAGTTGACGGACCTCTTCTGTCGGCCATGGCTTCTGGTTGGCATGTTGTGATGGTCACTTTTTGATATAATCAGTCACTGTATTAGTAAATTCTTGAAGGTCTGTGTGATCATTGTAGGTTCTTAGGCCTCTTTGGACATGTTCCTGTCTGTGTACTGAAAGCAGTCCTGGAGTATGGAGATGGCATCATCTGGCTATACTGTTATCTCTTTTTGAACCAGTTTGGCAAGTTTGAGATGTGGTCTGTATGCTGGGATTAGCATAACAGGGATGCGATTCGAGTACTTGAAATGGGGGGCCAGGTACAGCTTTGTATGCATTTTTCCCCATTGTGTAAACCAGGTCCAATTTGTCCCTTTTTGCAAAGATCATGTGTTGGTAGAACTTCATCAAGACTGACTTTATGTGTGCAATGTTGAAATCACCAGATATAATGAAAAACCCTTGCTTTTACTGTTTGCAAAGAGCATCCTTAGCGTTTACAGAAAGGGCGAAACACAGCAACAATAACAATGTCCGTGAACTCCCTCGGCAGATAGAAGGGAACTTCACAAACAAACTTTGCCAGAGATGAACAGTGTTTGGGCACAACCACAGTATTGTTACACCACTCCTTGTTGATACAAATACACAAGCCGCCTCCGCGAGCCTTACCAGACAGTGTTATTTATCTGTCCGCTCGGTAGCAGGATAGCCTGTGCCGCTAAAGCCTGGGATGTTGTTTTTTAGCCATGTTTCGGTAAAAAAAAGTTTGCAAGTTCAAGATTATTTTTATATCAAACCAAGCCTCCAGACACTCTACAGCTCTACACTTGAGTTTGGATGATGCCAGACGAATCAAATGAACCAAATCCTTTATTGCAGTGGTTCTCAATGTTTTTGACTTGAAATTCCCCCTTCTGTCCAACACTAAATGAATTGATATCAATGTCTAAAAATGTGGTATTCTGATGACTCTACAGTAGTACAGTTTATGGTGTAGATCACATCTTACATGACAGTGTATAATTTGAGAAAAGAGAAGCTAAAGACATGCTCTCATTCTATAAGAAAACTTCTGTACAACAATAGGAAGCATTAGCAAATTTAATTAAATGCCATGTGTAACTTCATTGGGCTCAAGGGATTGTTGTTTGGCCTTTGAAAAAAGAGCCTTGATCCAGCAATTTCCACAGAGATTTGTGAAGCAGACAATAATGTCAGTGTGATTGGTTTGATGTAACAGAAGGTCTTATGGGAACTTGCACTGACAGTTTGCTTGACAAACTTCCAAAGGCAATGCCTTTTTCACATGTGTCTGTTCATCTCACACGCTCTGGCTTAAGTTTCCTGTAGAATGCAGAAATAAGTCTTCATGAGCGTATAGTATTGCCAGTAAATCCCAGGACCCTCTATGAAACAGCCAGATTTTGAAGGCTGCTGGTCCTGACTGTCTCAACGGACAATGAAGACCATTTAGAAAGTAATGGAGAAAAAGAGATCTCTAAAAGGGGTTTTATCATAAAAAAAAATAAAAAAATGTCCTGGTTTCTTGGTAGAAAAAGAGTAAATGCATCTCACGTTCACAAAGCCAAGCTTTCCCATTAGTCAAACCAGATCATACATTGAAATTAAGCTGCAAAATTACATATTAACATGATAGCCTATGTTTACATCTCAACAATATTTACCTTGATTACAGTAACAAAAACATTGTGGGAAATGGTTGTGTATAACTACATTATGACTGTTATACCCCTAATAATTAAATGCCACAAAAGCATAGAATAAGCACTGTAGAAATGGGTGCTTTCAAACACTGTTTCATGAAGCTTTGTAACCTTTGCAAATATTTAGTTTCGATCAATGGCTCATTCAGTCAAGGCTTCATTACGTCATACTGTTTTGAACTTTGTTTCGAAAACATTCGCTAGAGGCTGTTGATTTGGTGAAGCCTTGAGCAAGAGTCCAATGGCTTAAACTGATCTCAGGTCAGTTTTATAATATAGGTTCAGTTTTCATTCATTTAAGGAATTTTACTACTAATTTTTCAAGCACTTTGAAACAGTGAATCAGTAGCAATTGATTCAGAAAGCTTTGTTTTTCCTATCACTACTGTAAAGTCAATTGGTAATTGCAAAATACTGTATATCCAGTGGGAATTTTCCCAATTAATACCTAGCTACTAAATAAATAAATGGACAAGAAATACAAAGCAGAATGGTGCGGTTGACCAATCAGAATGAAAACGTGTAGTGTGTGCTGCTAAATTATTTTCTTTCTAGTATCACAACAAGTCTAGAAAAAATTAAATATAGTGGAGAAGAAACAAACCAGGAGTTGGCAACCTTTGATCTGCCAATTTTGACGTGGTTTAAGGGCGGGATGGGTGGGCGTTTCAGTCGAGCTGGTGTGCAGGAGTTGTATGGAGGAAATCCCCAAGCTGCCCGAGTGTAATATACCTCGCAAACGGCATGGTGGGTGGTGACATCACATCTATCACAGCTCCTGGGCCCAGCCAAGGGAAAGGAGGCCAGGAGGAAGCATCTCAGGGTGGGGAAGAACCGGTGTGACCACAGGAGGGCCATCATGGGACCCATGCAGAACAAAGCTGAGGCTTATAATTCATACCTGACACTTGCATCCTCTTCCTGACAGCCACGGTCTTTAAGAAATACGCATGGATGTGCTAAGATCGCATCGGATATCACCACCAAGATGTTTGGACAAGGTGAATGCATTAGCAGATACCATATAACACCAATGGGGAATGGGAAGCGAAAACAAGCCATTTGCTTTTGAGCAGTCAGAGGAAGGACGATACCTTATGGTTTTAACATTGGCACCTTAATACAAATACGAGTCAGCTGAAGCCTTGAAATACAGACATGTTTTCAAGTTCTGTTATGCAGACACAAATCCCCCGTCAGCCTTGAGTTTTTTCTCAGGGGTGCTCATGCTGTTATGTCTCAATAAATATGTCCTTCTCATTTTTTCAGGTCAGGCTTTGTGATTTTTAGCCGTCGTGTAAGCACTCATCTCTCTTACGGATGATTTCTCCCAAATGCATACTTCGAGGAAAGAATATGGCAGAAGTTCAAGGCAAGCCTTCATACATTTTATTGGCTAGTTTTTAAAGAACAATATGAAACTTCAAGGGCTGTTACACTCAAGTAGAGATGTGATCAATTTCACAACAACTTATTTAATTCTGTGTTAAAAAAGGGGGGGGGGGGGCATTCTCTAGGAGGGTTTAAGGTACATTAGATGGTTTTTAATATCAGTGTTTTTTTCTGTTTGGTCCTTTTTAAAAATAGAATGGATGGTGAATACAACATGTATCAATGTAAACGTCTTTTTTTAATCATACAGTCATATTTAATAAATCAACCTTTTTGCTGAATAAAATGAATCTAACTGACCACAAACGTGTATACAGTAGCATATCCATTGTAACAATAGCATAAATTAATTATCAGAGATAAAATAGTAACTAGTCCTTCAGTTTGAGTGGGTAGGATCCATTTAGGTCGTATTTTTGTATAACTCATAAATGGTCCACAAATGATTATGATGTCCATTTTCTAGATCTGAAGCAAACTGACAGATTTATGCCGTCATAACCAGGGAAGGGAAGTTGACGTGTGTTCTCATTTAAAGTTCTCCCACTGTCTTCCATTATGACTTTTGACATGATACAGACTTTTCCAACATTCATTAATTTTTATCAGCCTTTCTGCTTTCTCTCCCTTCTCATTTTCTCTTTCACAGTACTCTCTTCACATTTAACAAAAGCCCCGCAGTACACTTCTGCAAATACAATATGTAAATCCAAACTTAAACACCATTTTGCAGTTCTGCCTCTTACAAGCTATTCGAGTTGATGGGCAGAATCAGATTGTGGAAATGAATACGGTACATACATTTCCTGAGAATGAAGGGAGCAGGAAACTCCATTTTGTGTGCGGTGTGATAAATTGGGCCCAATTATGAGATTGCACAGTGGCAATAAAGCCATCCCACAATCCTGTTCAATTTCTCCCTGTCCCTCTCCATTTCGCTTGGAGGATAGAAATGATACTTTTTTGTATGTAGAGTGAATGGTTGAACTCCATTGTGATCTCTTACACACAGTTTATGTGAGGTGCCACAGGGGTGGAGAATGAGCCCGCCTTAATTGCCTGTGATATGCTTGGCTCGTGAATGAAAACCCACGCTCTACCACCGAAATCGAGTCTGACTTGGGTCTGGGCCTTGAACCAGACGAATCGTTCAGTATGTTTCCTGTCAAACGGTATCTGCTGTGATGGACGGCATCATTCTTAGAGCCTGATGCAGCCAGAAGAAGCGAATATATGAATGATGATGAGCGCGACCAGTAACTGGTTTTCAGGGAGCAACATCTGTGGCTGCCACACTATGATGGACGGGTGCTGCTTGCCATGCAAATACAGCAGAGAGTTGAGTTGCCCTCCTGCTATAAGGTAGACTGCGTAGGTTATGAAGATGTTAGACGTTAAAGAGTGTAAATAGATGGCAAATAAATGGTAAATGCCATAATTCTCTGTGTATTCTGATGAAATTAATAGTTTTTGCAAGCAACGTACTGTATGAATCACAAATTCCTCATATTATAGTAGATTTTAAACAAATAACATCCTAAAAGTATGAAATGGTCTCATTATTTTTATAATATACAAAGATATTTAAATACATGACATATAAGTTTAAGTAGAGATGACATTACCTTGTATTTTAGTTGGCAATAAATGCTTGTCAGTACATTCGGCAGTAACTTAGTCATATTTTAAAGACAATGAAGTAATTATGAAATCTAAAGTGGGTCAACTAATTGAATTTAATATACATTTAAACTATAACACATTAAATAAATGTACATAATACATGCAACTAAGTATCCGAAAACATTACTTTCAGTTCAAATTAAAAATGTTTAAAGTGAATTATTTCCATATGCAGTGCAGTGACCTTCACCTAGTAAACCAAATCATGCAGGTTTTGTTTCAATGGATTGTATATTCCCCAGATTTTAAATAGCTGACAGAAAATACCGATATAGACTATTTAGTCTATAATCATTTTATCCTATTCTGTGTGCTTAAACTCTGTTTTACCCGACAATCATCTGAAGAATCGCTGTATATCTAGGTGAGCAGTAGCCAAAGTAGGATCAACATTTAAAGCTTGTGTTTTTGTTCAGCCGACCACCAAAGGAACAAAATCGAGTAATTTTCAAAAATGCAGAGTAAATGTCAATTCAGATTGAAAATTGGAAACCTGTTTCTAATGCATGCATATTAACTTCTAATGTTAGCATTTGATTCTCTTATGTTCCTTTTTTTGAGAAACACCCATAAGGAGGGGAGGGATCACAAGAAACACTTCTTCTGAAACAGTACTAATGGTGAACGGTCTAATCTCACACTGCTGTACAGATAAAACACAGATAAGAAATGCTTCCGTACAGAGACAATGCAGTTTTGCTCAGTACTAAATTCAAAAGCTGTGACTTGGAAAAGTGTTCTCACCAGAGGAGCGAGTTAATTTCCCATATGAAATAGTCAAACAAATTGGTTTAAAGCTGTTGCTGAAATTCCTGCAATAGACCAGAGCAAGTACGCCATAAAAGCGTACACTAACCAAGGCATTAAACAGGATTTTTTTATTGAAATTTGATGTGTAGAAATGTACATTTTATTAAGCAACACTCTCAGATGCAGGGGAGAGTTTGAATGGTCTGAGATTGTGCTTGTTCTCTGTGAAATTGAACATGAATCACTGAGGGTTATGTCTTTAATAGTACTTCTGGGACAGACTTCATCAATTGTGGACACGGACTGTATTTCTCTCTCGTTCAACCTCAAGTAAATCTAGCACGGTTTTGCCAGTGCATACCCTGTTTCTAATTAAGGTAAAGGGGGAGAATTTCTGTATTATTACTTATAGATCAATCTTTCTAGCCGAAGTTGGACACTGGACAAAGTGAAGTCGGACATATAATAGATGTCTTTGGAGACGGCCAGTATCTAGAGTCCCATTATGGATTCTTCCACAAAAATACATCAAAAAATGAACTGGAGAATGAAGCTGCGAGGAGAACTCTTGGAGTTTACGCCCCTGAGTTGCACAAGCAGTTGGAAATATTTCACCGACAATTGACCAGGCCAGATGTCACCAACAAGACAAACGTTTTGTGGAGGCAGTCTGAGAGATTTTTCCTCAGGCTGTCCATAGATTCTTTAAAAATATATAAATCTGTATTATAAATACACCAAGAGTAGACATAGATGCCCCCATGTCCTCTGTGAAATATTGTTCAAAAAGAGTCTTTCCACTAATAAATATAAAAGGGGGATTTGCTTCTTTCTCAGGACGTAAGGGAATGTGTTCCCCAGGAGGTTGACAGGGAGGAAGCTTTGTTAACGCCAACCATCTGTGGAGGGAGTTAATGGCAGTTGACAAGTCCTGGTTGAAATTATTTCCTATTTTGTTTTTGCGGTTGAAAGTTTCGAATAGTTGTTGAGAGGGACTAAATAAAAGCCATGCAACACGAAGGACCTGGTCGGGGCTTCTTCTTCCCCTTTGTTTTTTACAACTTCAACCTTATAAAAAAACGATTCTACGCTCGTTAGAGACTATGATGAAAGAGGCCTAGCTGTAAAGTTGCTTCCAAGTGGAAATGCTGCGAATCAGTGGAAACGTGCATGACATGCCACCGGCACTCACACTTTTGATGCTACGCTTGTGAGGAGTGTGCGATTGGAAACGCTAGGTCAAAAGCAAATCATTTTGGTGCAAGGGGATGTGGGTATGTTTACCACAAGCGGCTTGTGATGATTAGGTATTAAATCAGATCTTGCTTCTAGAGTTAATGAATATTTTTCATCTGATTAACGTCTTGTTTCAGCCTCTGCAGAAAAGCCGCCTAGGGAGATTTCAATACTAATTTTGTGTGTATTTCCTCCTAAGAAGCTTTTAAGCAGTCACAATATAGTATTGAATTGTCAAATGCATACTCGCGTCTCTGTTCTGCTTCCATCTGGAGCTGTTGGCTGAGCTTGGGGTCAACAACACCCCTAAGACCCAATGTAAAAATTCATTCAGCTGTTTTTTATAGACTTATTAAAATAACTGTATGGCGGACCGAAACTCAAGAGATTTGATTATAACCTTTAACGACAAAGCAATTTGAGCAGGTCATGAGAAACCCTCAAAAAAACTCTGCCCTTCATTTTGGGTCAGTTTTAATTATCTGTGGATAATGTCATTCAATAATTTGGCAGCTGCCAGACCTGTCAGTAAGACAGAGACATTGAGCAGAATGTCACAGCGTCATTTCCATAAGAGTCTAATATATTTTACATTACTCCTACTGTAGTATAGTAATATTAACATTCTGGTACCTACTATTAACTAACAAGAAACTGATTAATGAATTAGTAAGTAATAACGCTCAGTTGAATGAGGAAGTTCACTATTAGCTACAAACTACAGGTTCAGAATGAATGTGAATAATACATAATCTATAATCATTTCTAAAGTGAAGATCATGGTAACCCACTAGTAATAACGCAAGTGTTACTAAATCCTTCAGAAGGCATTACTACTTATTTGGATCAGTATTCTAAAGTAAAAAGCATGATAACTCTCTGGTAATGACTGAAGTCATTGTAAGCTTTTGATAGTAATTGCTTCCGACAGATTTAGAAACACTTGAGTCCTTACTAGTGGGTTACCATGATCTTTACTTTAAAATACTAAGCCAAACAATTAGTTGATGGTGATAGGTACCAGTGAGGAGATGATTGTGGGAGGAGCCGGAGCGGAGACATGATGAAGGCCCATTGTGGAGGCGATGGAGGAAGAAGCCATGGTGGAGAGGCCCGGCAGAACCAGAAAGGCGCCCGGTGGAGGTACATAAAGACCCAGGCGGAGCAGAAGACCCAGGGTGACATCGCTGGTCTGGAGGGTCACAGTGGAGCTGCAGATAGCCATGACTGAGGTGGAGACATGGGCTTTGCAGACCTGGGCAGAGATGAGGTAACTGAGGATGATGGTGAAACCAGAGGGAAGAAGGAGCCCGGTGGAGCCAGAGGGGTGGGGGGTCGAAGCGCAGCTGATGACTCGAAGCCAGAGCAACGATGGACCAAGGTGGAGCCAGAGGGATGAGGAATAGGTGACAGTCCATGGGGGAACCAAGGTGGAGCCGATGGGTCAGAGGGCTGAGGTGGGGTCCGGGGCTTGGAGTGGAGCTGAGGGATCCACGGATCAAACATAACCCAATAAAAATGTTTTAAAACAAATATGGGTTTATATAGGAATTGTGAACATTTGCTGATCCTGTTTTCTCTTGAAGAGAATATGAACTGTCAGATTCAAAATTGAAAATTTAAATGTGTTCACTGTTCATATTTTATACTTATATAAATAAGACTTATATAAATAATATGTGCCCGTTTATAAAGCTCTTCTCTGCCATTTGAAAAAGAACTGCCGCCATGATTAATAGAATGAAACTAATTTACATAGAAAGGAGGCGTGTTTATGCTGAAAGGAATGACAATGACTTAATACAAATATTCATGGAGAAATGCATTTTCAAAACATCTATCTTGTGATTTAAGGTGGACTGCAGGGATTAGTGACTAAGACAGATTTTTGAGCAGATATACCCGTGTGTGTGTGTGTGTGTGTGTGTGTGTGTGTGTGAAACTATTAAAAATCAAGGGAGCAAAATTACATCTTTTATAAGTTCTGCAAGGACATTCAAGTACAAACTGTTTTGGTCGTTAGTTAATGAAGTGTCGAAGTCAGAAGTGTTTTTGACTCCATTAGTCAGTGGAATATTATGTTGAGAGAGCAATAATGTGAATTGTTCAGAAGAGGCCATCCGAGGCCAGTTCAGTGAAATGTTAATAAACTGCAGCTAACAGCTTTGAGTCACTGAAAGCAACTTTTCATCTGTCTATATAAAAATTAGTCAATAACTGGCTCCTCTTTTGCATGGCATTGCCTTCTTTTTTTTTCTTTTTTTGTATTCCACTTTATTAGTTTTGATCAGTGAAAATGCTGAAAAGTATGTCGATATCCTGTGCTGTGGGCCACATTTAAATTCTCAGGAGCTCGATTTACAGAAAAGAAAATGTCTACAGAATCATAACTCAAATATTGAGGTATTTGCCAATAGGCTTCAACACAAACGTTCGCTCCCAGGGTGGCTAGTTAGTATTATTAGCATCAAAGCTGCTTTGCAACTCCCAGAACAAAAGTGCGGAGACTGAAAGGCCTGCGAGAGCAATGTGACATTTCTCCTCATTACCCTGATAGAAACTTCACCGCGGTATCTAGGTCATTGCGGTTCATTATAGTTTTAATAACTCGCCAGAAAGTAAAAGAAATCACATGTAGGATGAATTTACTCATGATCTTTAAAGTCTTAAGGTTGTTCCCAAAGGCTGTGCAACGTCAGAGGTCCAAACTGTGCACCTGCGTTTAAGACCCTTTTTCCCTAAAATGATTGATTCACGATATTCTTCAATTGGACATGCTTTGAATTTGCAGCTGCTGGGGAAAATGCGATCGTGTCTTGGATTCATTAGTGGAGTGTATATGGAATCAATCGTTTAGCTCTCAAAGCAATGAAATCGTACGCTTTGCGTAGCAAATTAATGTGTTTAGAGGAGTTAATGGAAAAACCCAAAATAAGTTTTCTGCAGATGCCTTGGTTCGATGACAATCTTAGTGTTTGCAGTTACATTTGTACGATATGATATGAGGGAAAACATTGGAACATAAACAGCTAATGCGTTGTACCGTGCAATAAGATTAGGGCTGAATGTTGCTTGCCAATGAGCAAATATTGAGAGAACAACAAAAATAACCTCATTTCTCACACGTGTTAACCGCTGCTTACATGTCAGTTTGATCACGCCTCCTCCGCCTGTCCTCCTAAAGTCATCCTTTCAATGTCAGCCGTTAAGTAAAACAATGAAGGGGGGCAAACGAATTCAGACACCCATTGAAAAGACCATCTCTGATGCCTCAAACAATGGATGGTCTTGTTTGATGTATGGTCTGAGAGCAATTTTCTCTCTCTACTCCACTTGAAAGTGTTATGTTTTTTTTCTTGAATGTCCCACAAAACTTTGATAGGAATGTTTTATGAGTCAATGAAGGGTAGCGTGAGGCCCTGTGTCTTAGCCACACATGTCCCTCGCCTGAGTTTATGTGCACATGGCGTTTTATAATTGAGTGAGCGAGAACCGCACTAGCTGATGCTAAATGAGGTTTCGAGTAAAAGTGGATGCGAGGCTATGAACAGAATATAGTGGGTAAACCATTGCAAAATTGCTTTCAATCATCTTTCTGTGGTGGTTGCTCTGGAAGTATTATTAGGGGCTTTCACACCGGGTAGTCCAGGAACTAGGGTGGTTCCCCGAGAACTAATGGTTTCCTTAGGAACATTTTCCTGGTTGCATTCACACCGCCAGTAGGAACTCTGAAGTGAAATAAGCCGTGCTTGTTGTGTCTTGTATTTTTACGGTGTGACACAGTGCACACATTCTTTGTGTTCATTAGTTTACGATCGTTCTAACAGTCCTGTCTAATGTTATTTGATAAAACTGTTATACAAAGAAAGTAGAGAGTATACTTTTTAGCATATGCCGTGTGGTTGATGTCCAGTGTTGCTAGCTGAGCAGAAATACATAATCACGTTTGGCTTGGTCCCCTCAAAGTTGCGTTGGATTTTCTCCTCAGCGTAAAGGTTAAGAGGCCCTATCACTGTTTTCCATGTTCGTAGAGTTAGTTTCTGGAGTAAATATATAGGCTATATATAATCTGTGTTTACACAGATGTAAAAAAAAATGTGCTGGTGCTGGTATTTCGAGTGCGTTCGGCCAATCAGCGTCACAGAACTAAAATCGCTCCTAGTTCCTGCGGTGCGAACACGCCAAAATCGGTGAATTTCCACCAATAGTTCTAGGGACTATGAAAAGGTTCCTCCGGTGCGAAAGCCCTTATTGTTGCTAACATTCAGGTTTAGGGATTTGAGCAAATGCTTAACCTCAAGCACAAAACTGTCTTTATCCTAGTAAACGGCTCCTCAAATCAAGTGAGTTGTTGTGCAGAGTAAAGGTGTGAACCAGTCGTTCCAATAAGAATATTGTTTGATGAAAAACTATATTGTTCCTTTATGTTGTTATCGTTATAGTTGCAGTGTTGACTCAATTCAAATAATGATTATTAAAACATTATAGTCATTGTCCTTTCCTCATCTAGCCTTACACATAATAGCACTAATCATATACGCTGAAAGCAATATAAGTTTCTGAAAACTATTCCACTAAAATTCACCTTAACACTTGTGGCTCCAGATGTTTGTGGCCATTCAGAGGAAGGTGGTTCTTTCCATTTGAAAGTGAAATGCACCATGGACATCTGTAAACCGTTTCCATTATATATCTGTCTGTGTCTTGAGGGCATTTCACAGATCAACAACAGATGAACCTGGTGTGAGCTGATCTGAGAGGAGATAACGTAAGCGTTGTAACTGTCAACGGGCCTGGATGGGAAAAATTAGACTTAAAAAAAGTCCTATATCCAGATTTGTACAGCCTGAAAACATGCCATGCATGATGAAACAATAAGGTGAAGGAAATCCAATACTGTGTTCAACACGTTTGAAGATTTAGAGGCCAAGGTGTTTTTTTCTTTTGACGAATCAAGTTATGCATTCTCGTTCAGTCTAGGATTTCATTCAGCATTCAGATGTCTCAATATTTTATTCAGACATCAGCACGAAACAGGCGTCTCTTACTTGTAAGTCAGTTGAGGATTAAAGGACCAAGTTCAGAAAAGCAAATGAAAGACATGGCTGTTATTGTCATCATTCACAAATGAGACCTTTTGGTATTCAGTGGTTTAATAAAAGATAAGTTGTAATAATCTCTCGCTGTGGCATAGGCCACTCACAGACAGACCTCCTCGGAAAGGCTGCAATAGATTCTCTATTTCCCTTTTGATTAATGTGGCCTTCCTATGAGGTCAAATCGGAGCCATCATTTATAGAGAAGCATCTTGTCAGTGCCGGCAGCGGCGAGATAAATCAGCGTATTAAACTTTAAGGATGTTTGGAATACTGAGGAGGAACCCATAATCACATTTAACTACCTTATCTTTAAGAAACCAGCATAACAAGGTCAAAAAAAGCAGATCATTATACACAGTCAAGAAAATAATTAAAGGGGACCAATTATGCCTTTTTACAAGTATTGATATCAGGGTCTGCTAGAATAGGATTTCATGCTTGAACGTTCAAAAAACAAATTACCCCATATTTTACATTGTTGCAGCTCCTCTCTTCCCAGTCAGTCAGTAACGCTCTGTTTAGTTCCTGTCTCTATGAAGCCCCTCCTTCCGAAAAGCACAATGTGCTCTGATTGGTCGGCTGGACCAGTGAGTTGTCGCCTAAGCTATCCTAGGACCGCCTCAAGGCCAAGATCTATACGACCTTTGTTCGCCCTGGGGCCTTTTACGACACTGAGTGCTGGCCAGCATCGCCAGGGATAACTTAGGGAGCTTAGGGATAACGTGATGGTCCGATCCACTAAGATCGGATGTGTTAACGTGTCTAATGTCTGCTGTGTCTTAAATCCAGATGTAAACAGGGCCCCAAGGATGCATACCAAAGATGCAGTGGCTCAACCAACTGAAGGAAGACATGAAGATAGTCAACGCAAACAAGTTTTCTTGGAGGAATGCAAAAGTTTTGCGAGTGAATGAAATACTTTTGTGAGAGAATGCAAAAGCTTGTTCCCCCTCATCAAGATGTGACCTTATGGGCAAAAGGGTAATATAATTATAGTGAAATTGTAATGAATAAAAAAAGCCTAATTACATTTCTCAAAATAATTAAATTAGCATTCAATTGGTAACACTCAAAAGATGGTTTACGAAAAGAAACATGGTGTCTTGCCCATGCCTCTTTGTGAATGGCTCCCTCCTGGCAAAGAGAGTAAATAATTTGTAGTTCCTCCTTTTGATGTTGTATCTGAAGTCAGGTCAGTTTTTTTAACATGATGAGATGATAGGAGAGCTGGGAAAGACACAGCGGGTTGAAAAATGAATCATAGGGCGATTAAAGCTAGTCTTTCACTCCCATACTGCAGTAGCTGCTAGTCTTCCCACACCTTTCACTCATGATGTATCTGGAGGCTTTTAGATCATCTAACAAAGCTCCTCATGAAGAAATCTCTTTACACTAGTACTCCTCTCGTCTGAGCCCCTCTAATGCCTCTTGTGTCCACAATGACCCTGCAGGAATGCTAACCCTCCCCTAGCGCTGACGTTTACTAGCCTGAGTTCTCATGTGTCAACGGGAGGACAACTATATAACACGCACCGGTCCCGTGGCCATTTTAGGCTATAGATCCTGCTGGATCTGGCTGGGATCATAGGAAAATCACTTAAATGTTTATAGGCCCAGACCACATGGGAGAGAGAGGTGGAAGTCGCTTTCATAAGCGGCAATATGGAGGATATGTCTATGTAGTGCCACAGTAGTGGCTAGTTTGTTGCTGCGCTTTAAAATACTTAATAAAAACATCTCACGGTTTTACGCAGTGGTGCTGATGACAGAATAAATAAGTTTGATGAGTTTTTTTTAATATAATTCGTGATGGGGGGTGAATCTAGTGTCTTGTTTCCATCAACCTGCAGTTGGAATGACAACTACCAAATGCCTAATTTTGCATTGTACAGGCTAAGCTTTAGCAATTTTGTATTAGAACAGGAAAGTTCATCCAGTGACTTGGCAGATTGTAAATGAGACTACTCATCCGTTTAATAACTTGCAGAATATAAAGAAATATCTCCCTAAATCCTTCATTTGGGAGGGAGGGATATTGTTTTACAGGCATTCTTCTGTTCTGGGCTTCTGTGTTGGAAAGTTACTGCAAGGCAAGATACTAAATTAACTAAAAGTAGTTAATCTGAAGTCAAACTGCTCTTTCAGAACAGTAGTTCAGATGTTTTCCAACAAAAAATGAAAAAAGGCTTAAAATGCCTCAAATGAACTATCCAAACAAACTATTGACGAGAACACGGTGAACCAGACTTTCTAATACTACATGATAAGATTAAGGTTGAGGATTATGGCATATTTTTAAATAACTTTTTTAGATGCTCTACCTTTAAAAAGTTTGGTCGGAAAGGTTGTTTAATGTTTTTGAAAAAAAGTATCTTATGGTCACCAAAGCTGCATTTATTTAATCAACAATATTAGTGCATATTTTTGTGGGGAAAACAATCATATTTTTTTTTTCAGTATTCTTCGGTGAACAGAAAATTCAAAAGAACAGCATTTACTTTGAAATATTTTGTAACATTATAAATGTCTGTCACTGTCACTATCGATTTAATACATCCCTGCTGACATCAAACTTTTTAATCATATAGAGTAACTTTTAAAGATCCCCTGTGGTGAAAATCAAGTTTTACAATGTTGTTTTATATGTCTATGTGGTGTTTTTAATATGCTTTGAGACAAACCGTGTGCAAAATCATCAGTCGACGCCATTGCTGAGGATTTTCTCCTTAAAACTGCAGTGAACCAAATACAGTCCCAAAACCGCGGTTTGTAACTGCCCAATTCCTACCATCAAAAGGGACAAGAAGAATTAGGTACATCAGTATAGCAGGTGAATTATGTATATGATGTATATTACAATGTTACGCAAAGTGTTTCTAAGGATGCAGATTTTTAGAAGTCTCTGAAATAGTGAATGGAAACATGGTCTGTCTAACATTAGCATTAGCATTATTAGCTGTTTTAAAAGGTATTCAAAAGGGCTAATCATATCAATAACCGTTTTGTGTCTGACGTAGTAGAAAGCGATACATAAAATACATTACCATTCTGATACATCGACTCTGTTTAATTCACTCTTCCTCTTCTTCTGAACAGTTTCTGGTTCAAACATATATGGCTGATTTAAACCAATATTTCCACTTGCCGTTGTGTAGCGTTTACTACGGTTGAGCGAGTGGATCATATAGTCTGAGCTGTGGCTGGTTGCATAAACTCTTTAGACTAGTCTTAGAGTTAGTCATCTAATTTTATTCTCCAAGACTGGTCATAATTTGTTTTAAGTCTATTTTGAATCTGAAAAGTAAGACTTATAAGTCCTAACTAATTACTAGTTGGTCAGACTAGTTCTTAAATGTGTTATTAAAGTCCCTGTGAACCGGAAGTTGCAAAGGACTTTTCTCCAGTGTTGTGACGTATTTCCGAGAGAAACGGAATACTAAATGAGGCAACATAGTGGGCGTGGCTTTTTTTCCAACTAGCACCTGATTGGATCTAGAAAAGTAGGTGTTTCATTCAGCCTGTCTACTGTCAGTTGGACGGGCGTGGTTACGGATGTTAAGCAGACACCCAAACCGTCAAACCTACGTCATCAGGGAAGGTCCTCCAAGGCAGAGGGGAGGGGCATTTTCAGATTTTGATTAAACATTACGAAGCCACAGTGTTGGGCCGAAGCGTCGCTACAAGTAGTGACGCTACTAGTTTAACTACATTTCAAAGTAGTGTGGTGGTAGCGTCGCTGTTTTCTGAATCAAATAGCTTTTCAGTAGCGAAGCTCTTTTTTTGATCAAGTAATGCGGTAGCGTCTCCACGCTACACACAAGCTTCATTTCCCCAAGCATTTCTAAAGTTCCCCAAGCATTTCTAAAGTTCAAGCTCAAATCGGAAAGACAACTGTTAAGTATCACTGATCCTGAATAAGTGACGATGACTTCTTCATGTGTTTTACGGCGGTTGGCAACCATAGGACCATATCATTCCCGCGATGCGGAAAACACGGACAGGATCGCGGAATCCAGGCGTAAAAACGGAATTTACTGTATAACGCTGTAATTCACTGAATTGTCATATCTTGGATTAAAAGTAGGTCAGTAAATTTAAATAAAATCGTGAAATAGACTAGTGTATGTGAATATTCGCATAAAGAGTATTTAAATAGGAATCATGCATATTCTGCGTGTCTCTGAAGTTTCATTTACCACAACACTCAAACACACACTGAGGCACGCAAGACGCTGTTTTCAGTTTATATGAGGACATTATTGCATGAACTTTATCTACACAGCCGCTCTGAGAGTCACTTCAGCAGCACGTTAGCTTGATTTGAGAAAAACTATAGTCATATCATAAAAACACAAAGAGACTCAAAGGGCTACACGGCAACCCATCGAAATAAAAGGTTGGTTTAACCTTTGAAGAAAGTGTTGCTTTAATCATTACATTTTAAAACATTGGTTATTACTAGGGAATTAAACCATTAAAATGGAATCAAGAAAAGAAAAAAAAATTGGTACTTTTTTTTTTAAAGTCACAGTGCCCTAAATTTAATATTTTTTTATATTTTAATAGATGATTGTTAAATTGTATAAGTTTCATGGTTTCAATTCATTAGACATGCTTTTTGTCCAAAAATATTAAAACGGGGGAAAAAAAGAATACAGAAAAATTTAAATGGAAATATTATATTAATTTGGAATGTGAATTTTTTTTTAAACAAATCATAGGGCCCTACAACTCCAACCAGCTTTTAGGTGCATTACCACCACATTCTGCTCCGGACGTGGACATCACGTACCAATCTCAATCCTTGGCCTGACACTTGAGAAATTTGCTTAAAGGAGAACTCCAGCGCAAAATGAACCTTTGGTCTAATTACACATTGTTACCTAGTCAACCGTTATCTGAGATTTGTTTTCATGATTATCGAATGTAAATAGTTTTATCTCTAAAAACAGTTTAGACTATAACGCTAGTATAACGCTAGTATATAGGGCACAGAGTAATGACAAATAAAAATCGCTTGTTAATACCACTAACAAGGCTCAAAATAGCCCCACACTAACACGGTAGCATAATAAGGGTCCCTACCTTCAAACCGAAGCATTGAGAACTTTGTCAGTGTCCAGACAGTTTAATAAGAAGATATTTTATACATACAGTCAGCTTCGCGAATACAGGCAGAAGCCATCTTTGAAAAACAGTCTCTACCAGTCGATCTACGAACGCCGATCCAAGTGCGCTGAATTGTGTAGAATCTCATATGGTCCGTTGTTTCCGGAAGAAAGCACTGAGCGCATAAGAGAAGCACTGAACGCAACAGAGAAAATAAATAAATAAAAATAATTTAATCACATCTCACCAGCGCACTTGGATCGGCGTTCGTAGATCGACTGGTAGAGACTGTTTTTCAAAGATGGCTTCTGCCTGTATTCGCGAAGCTGACTGTATGTATAAAATATCTTCTTATTAAACTGTCTGGACACTGACAAAGTTCTCAATGCTTCGGTTTGAAGGTAGGGACCCTTATTATGCTACCGTGTTAGTGTGGGGCTATTTTGAGCCTTGTTAGTGGTATTAACAAGCGATTTATTTTTGTCATTACTCTATGCCCTATTTACTAGCGTTATACTAGCGTTATAGGCTAAACTGTTTTTAGAGATAAAACTATTTACATTCGATAATCATGAAAACAAATCTCAGATAACGGTTGACTAGGTAACAATGTGTAATTAGACCAAAGGTTCATTTTGCGCTGGAGTTCTCCTTTAATAGAAAGATGCACACACTCCCGACTCCTGGTTTTGTTATAGTTTTATGGTTTTATATAGTTATGTTTTTGTTTGTGAATAAACAATTGAACTGATAAATTGACTGCCTATCTGTTTGACTGACATGTTTAAAAATGATAAAAATGAATAAAAAAATAAAATAGCTTAGATGTAGTAAGCTACTTTTGCCATTTTGCTGTAGCTTAGCTTGCTACATTTCCCAGGGTGGTAGCTTCAGTGTAGTGAAGCTGAATTTAATGTAGAGTAACTGTTAGCTAAGCTCACTACATTTTCCAAGTAGCTTGCCCAACACTGCGAAGCCAAAAAAAAATTTTGTGTGGATTGACTTGCATGGATGAATTGTTCACCACAAAATGATCAATTTAGGCAAACAAAGTAAGTATGGTCAATTTTGATTTCATGGGGACTTTAAATTAGCGGCTATGTTTATTCAACTGGCCCCTGGTGTGAGAAAGTGGAGGCGGAGACTAATTAGCATATTCATAGATCCGTATATTAAATAAAGCAAGGGTGTAGAGTTACATTCAAGCTATTTTAACGGGATAGTTCACGCAAAAAGGAAAATTGTGTCATAATTTACTCGCTCTCATTCTATGAGAGTCAATGGCTACCGTCAAATGTTTGCAGAAGATATCAAATAAAATAAAAGATTTATTTCAATATTAAAAATCCATTATATTCCCTTCCCATCCTAACTCACCCCTCTGAATGCTCATGCAAAATAAATAAGACCACTATAACTGCATGAGCATTAATATGATTACAATGCTTTTCTCTATCATTTGATGAATTAATGCTGCGATAACCTATAAAAAATCTCTTTTTAAAAATATTCTGTTTACCAGAATATTCTACAGGCAGTAATAATGCAACTTTAATTACACAAGCCACATAGTTATTATGTTTGTGAAAAAGGCACAATCTATAATGAGCATAATTCAATACTCGCAAAACTATTTCAGTTTATTTTACACATGGTTAAAGTGCTAGTTAGTGAATAAGATGTAGGTTTTGCGCTGATTCGTCACACACGCTCATTGAATTTGACCCTATGTCTCCTTTAAGAGAAGACAAACCAACAATGACCTTACAATGGCCTTTCCACAGTGAAAACCACTCAAGTTCTCATTACTTTGTTGTTGTGTTCAATAACCCTCCCTATCAGAGTCTCTCTCTCCCTGAAGATCTCCTTCAGCATTTATCACAAATGTCAGAGAGTTTAACTTGGTACCTAGACCCGGGTCCAGCCTGTGCAGTCTTAAATGGTCCACCTAATAGTTTCCTACAGTTGAGTGATTATATGACCTCTTGCTTCCTTCTCTGGCCATTAATCTAGAGAATGTAGGGATGAGCTCTGAGCCTCGGCCCACCCGCCGTCAGAGCCGCTGCCAGTGTGATTACAAGCAGAGATGGATCTCGATGACTTTAACGCAGGCGGAGATTTGGACAGTCCATGGGGACATGTCCCAAAGTTAAGAGATATTACGTGAAACCTACTAATATGATTGCAGTTATGACTGAAGACCTGTTAAGAAATGGGTGAAGATTTTTATTTTTTTTTTATAGTAATATGACACACACAAACACACATAGTCAGACAGTTTTTTATTAACACTTTTATGATGATTGCTGCTGCTGTTTATCACAACAGATTTAATGTATTACAGCTTTAACTATAAAGCAAGGTTTTTACCGTTAAATAAAACTAAAGTAATTTTTTTTTTTAAACATTACTTAAGACTTAGATGCATTGTATTGCAGCTTGTTGTCACAGAAAAAAGAACAAATGCTATGGAATATCATGTGAGAACATTAAAAAATACATGTTGGATGAAGCAAATGAAAAAGATAAATAGGAGACGACAGGCCTAAAAGGATATTATATGCATGGGCGAATAATAATGCGTAGAGATGGATGATTCCAATAAAGTTCTCATAAAATATCAAATTAAAAACGAAGTGTGGTAGGTGCCTCTTAAAATTGCTCTGACTGGGCAACAGATGAATTGCTCAAGGGTGATACCGGAGACCGGCAGATAATAATAATGTTCGTGGATCAACATCAATTTTTGGGGGGAAAAACAACAACAAAAACTTTCAGACAATACAGTCCTAACTCCTTAAAGTCAGTGTGAAACACTATTCACAACCATCTTTTCTTTCATAAATAAAATAAAATAAAATAAAATATTTAAATAAACTACAATATTTAAATTAAATAAAAAAATTAAATAAAATAAAAATTTTATTAATTCATTAATACGGATTTTAAATGTTATTGAAAACAATTCCAAAGCAGAGTACAAGTTACATGTGTTTTTGCATAATTATACAGGAACTTATTGTAACAGTTATGCTTAGATTGGGCTTAATTTTGATTGTGATTCAGTTCCTGTTTTGCATGCATTGCAGTAGTTGTTATCTTTATTTAAATTAACTAAACTATTATTTTGACCTTCTTCGTCAGCCGCTTTTGAATTGGATATTGAGGATAGAGCTTCGGTGAATCCTATTTCAAAACTTTGATCCCTCTGATATTCATTCTCCTTAAATGTAAAAATCCCACCGGGCTTGCAGTTTGTGGAAAGGGCATAGGGATTTTGGATGGAAACGACTGACAACTTTTCTTCCTCTTTGTGTTTCCTAGTTTCACGGTCGCAGGTGTCGTCAGACAGGAGGCTGGAGGGGACTGAAGCATGTTTGACTGTTCCTCCTCCCCGTTGAGCTAGAGGATGTATTGAGGTGTTGTTCTAGAAACATGTCCTACTTGGCGAAATCACAAAGCAGATTGATTTTCATAGTCTGGCTTCGTGTTCCAGCAATTAGTCTTTCACAGTTAAACACACAGTGAGCCAAACTCTCTAATGCCTGCTACAGACTGTGCGATTTCAGAAATCCTACTATAAGATCATTACAAATCACACTGTAACGAAAGGGATCTACGGCATGTGTGTAGACTGTACAATAATGACACCTATTGAATCGTAGTTAGTCTAGAAGAATAAAACATCATCAGCCTGTGCTAGTGGTAAAAAAACGAGCAAGATGAATCGCACGTTGGCAATTGTGGCTTTTTATGTGCGCTAAAGAAGAAGAGCAAGTGAAAGAGAAGAATAAGGACGTGGATGGCTAGAGAAAAGAGGCCAACTTGACATGCCAATACTTTCAAATGGAGCTTGAGGTAAGAATTTGTATGTTTTAGGGCCATGTCGCGTTGATCAATACGCCATTTCACGTTGCATGTCTGGGACAGCCCAAAATCATATGATGTGCACCGTCCGGGCATAATGCTCAGACTAGTTGCATATTTACAGTATTAGAAATCAGAGATACCGCGATTCATTTTGGCCAACACAATCTCATTGTTTGAGATTGTGAAAAAAAACACATCACGTGTTTGACCTTGTAATATTTCCAAAATCATTTACTCTGCTAATGTGTCATATTGACTATCAATCTCTTAACGTCTCTGCTCTCAGCAGAGTGAATATAACTGCTTTAACCTTGAAAGTGACCCTATCAAAAGATCAGTTAATCTACTGCTATATTCTTCCTAATAACGGCCTTTTCTTCCCAGTGCAGCGCCTTAAATCACCAATAGTCGAGGTGACATTGATGCTGGATATATATTGAATTGATCCATTTAAGAGCTATAAAAGAGATTTTGGGCAATGGCCAGTTCGAGTGGGTTTTGCGAAGTCAATTTGAACAATTTACGGAGGCCATGACTTTCCCACTTTGGCGAATCAAAGCAGTGGTGACATCATACTGTGATAATTTATGGGTGCTTATGAACACTGAGCCATTGGGTGATGACAGATGAGCAGTTTCACATATCAAGTTAATTCTAGGGACTTTTTATGGTGGTAATAACACATAACTGTTGTCACTGTCCTTGTTTAAAACAGAAGTGTAACTGGAAATTATATGTCTGAGATCTGCAGGAATGTTTTGTGTTAATGCTTTGATAAGTCAGTGAGGCTGTCATGTTCATCCCCTGTTGGTAGTGAGTGCTTTGTTTTATATATATATGTTTATTGTCTATCTTCAATTAATTGGGCCATTAACTTAGTTAACCAGTTCAATAACTCTAGGTGATTTGACAAAAAAATTTGAAGCTACAACTCTCTTTTTGAGTAACAACAAATCATCATATATTATTTAGGGCTCCAGTAAAAAAACTACTGTCAGGATTTACTAAAGACACGCAGTAAGAAATTAGTTCTGAAAAGTCGTGGACAGGGTCCTTTTTGCGGCTGATCTTATTGCATAATGCATTTGTAGAAGTTTCACTTTCAGATGCTAAATTTATGGGATGAGAGTATTTACATGAATCACGCAAGGTGATATACTAAGGTTTGCACTATCAATTTACTGGTATTTGCCACATTATTTAGCACCCAAAAAAAAACATGTTTTAAACCAGACGCAAATTTTCACTGCTCTTGGTCAACGCAGTCTCACACCCAAGGCGTCATCTAACTGACGCTATGGACCATTTTTGACCATGCGTCAATAAGCCGACGCACACACCCCCCCTTAAGCGTCAATATGAGACGCGCCTCCTAGTGGTCTAATCCTAACCCTACCCCAGACCTAAACCTACCCATAACGGAAGCGTCATCTAACTGACGCTAAAGGGTGCGCGGCATTTGATGACGCCCGAGGATGAGCGTCTCATATTGACGTTTGTGGGGGGGTGTGTGCGTCGGCATGTTGACGCATGGTCAGAAGCGTCAGTAAGATGACGCCTTGGGTGTGAGACTGTGTTGTCTTGGTAGATTGCGCTGGTCATTATGGAAATGATCCGGCTGCGTCTGTGTTTTTTTTTTCTTTGCGTGTCGGAACTTTCCACTCTCATTGGTGCTTTTTTGGCTATTTTTTTCTGACCCTAAGTGTTCTTGTTCATTAATTATAATTCGAGGTACGGATTTCTTAATATGTTAGAATGGATCCAAAAAGGGATTTATGTGGCAACATTCATACAGATGGACAAGCAGTTAGTAAAACAGATGCTTTACTTATGCAATCAATGCTGTCAACCTCATAAATATACAAATACTAGTGATTGGAAACATATAACTCAGGGTTAAAAGTTAGCCTGGTTTATCATCTTAAAAGTGTGAAAATACCATATATGTTATCAAGGACGTAAAAGTGTTGCATTTTGAAATTTAAATCAGCACAAACCTAATCATCAAAGCAATTTTTAAAGTCCCCATGAAATCAAAAAATGTTTGGGGGGGGGGGGGGGGGGGGTCTTTTATATCTTAGTCTTACTGTTATCTATAAGCTATTGTGCTCCAAAACAACAACAAAATTCACATTTAGAAGATATAAGCATTCAAAACGTACAGTTTTCTTCATGAATGGCACATAGTGGACTATATAGGAGATAGGGGAGAACGATTCAGCAGTGTAAATATGCTTTCCATTGGGGCAAATGAAGTTTGGTTTCACGTTATTGTCACGCGAACCACCGCAGCTACGGTCCAAAGGCATGATAGCACAGAGTCGGCAGAGACCAGAAAACATATCGGACCCATTTCAATTCTGCACATAATGCTATATTTTAAAGCAATATGGAGGAGATAAGGAGGAGAAATGGTTTGAGACCGAGCTCAACGGCTCCTTTCGAGCTGTGATATTAACTAAACGCTACTGGAAACGGGGAGGAGCTGTTGAATATGTCCCTAAAACTGCACAATGTTATATGTTCAAGTACAAACATTCAATGTATAAACATGCCTGAAGCTGCCATTTAAGACCGCAAAATGTTACAGCATCTTGATATAAAATAGCACAGCTTGTTTTACAGCCTGATGGCTGCCATTGATCAAATAAATATCCCAACTCTCGGAACGGTAGAGCAGCCCTCAAGGAATTTCATCCAGAAATGGTGTGTTTGGATCGACAGTCCATTACAATATTTCACTTTCATTGCCTCAGGTGTCATCTCAGACACCGCAGCATGACTGCAAAAGACAGAAATTACATCTACTGTGGGGTGCAAATAAAAAAGTGACAGATTAGATTGGAATATTAAATTCCCAGCAGTTAAACAGAAATCTTTCAAAGATGTTGAAATGTAAAATGGTTTTACAAAAGCACTTTAATTGCTTTTGACCCCTTTTCTGACAAGTGCAGAGATTAAAATTAACTTTCTTTGCCTTCAAAACAATATTAATTAGAAAAAGAACCAAAACCTCTGTGAAATGCAGAAAATATGAGTCACCAATGTGCTAGAACATTACAGGTTTTTGCCAGGGCGTTTTTATGCAGTCACTTATTGGCCCAATTCAAAAGAGTCCACCCAAAAGTGTTTCTAACCCCCCCATCAAATGTAAATCTATCAGATTCTTTCACCAAATTTATCACCCGAATAATGTAAACGGTGCAGAAGAGTTACACGCTGATATTTTATACTTAAGGTTACGTATTTGAACCGCGCATGTTATGACAGATGTGTCTCTTATGATTCCATCAGTGTCTTCCAGTTAAAAGTTCTCATGATGTTGGTGTTATACATCCTGGGACAATTTCAACCCACACACTCCCATCATTCCATTCTTTCATCTCCTTCTTTCACTTGAGGATGCTCATTTCCAAGTTAGTCTAAAGCTTCTGTAGCCTCTGGATATGTACGTGTGTAGACAGAGAAAGAGACAGATTTAGAAAGATCTCCTTGAATTAAGAGAACATTTCACATTACCAAGAGGATGCTCCTGAAAGTTAGGTTAGAAGAAGAAGTTCACATGTAGTTGTAAAGTTACTTATAGTCAGTAGAGTATCTGTTGGGGAGCATCAAAATAAAGTGTTAGCAGATATTATTTAATATATATATATATATAGAAAACTTTTAAGAGTTTTCTTTTTGTTTTGTTTTTAGCACCAAACATACAGGAAGTTCCTCAGTCTGGAACTGATAGTGGTTTAGAAGGGTCTGGTGTTTACAGTCTTACCGCAACACACCACACACATTTGATGCTCGTACCTTCTGCTCGGCTTTTAATTACCAGTATGGCACCCTCCACACGCGCTGGCTCAGACCACCGACCATCTGCGGTACCAGCCAAGGGACCAGACCAATGAGCCTCATTTAACACTTCCTCCAGCCGACACTCCAGCTAGCGTTCACACCCACATCTCGTGTCAATGGACTGCTCACAGTTTACATAATCTAATATGAAATTCAAAGATTAAAGTAATCCGATTATTCAGATCTGATGTTCATCACACTATCTATTGGGAATCAAAGCAGTGAGTGTTTAAATCCGCTCAAACCTGAGGAAAGAAAAGAACACGGCTTCACTGAAGGTCATGTGCAATTTTTTTCAACATAGGCTCTATTGAAAAAACATGCCTCTCGCTGCACAATACAATGTTTCGACCTCTTTTATTAGTGCATGATTGTAATCTAATAGATGCTGATGTTTGCATCACATAACCAGCTGTGTGGCTTTTCTAAAGTAATAAACATACTTGGTAGCTCACCTGGTACAGCATTGCAAGTGTCAGCTAGTGTGTTTTTAACTCACATTTGCTTTCGTAAACACTACCGGTTAGGTTTAGGGGCGGGTTTAGTTCAGGTGCTATGTTGTTTTCAAACGCGATAGAGCATTACATTTTTTAGCGCCACTCAGCAGGCATTTCATTTACAAACTGCAGCAATACGAACAACAATCAATGCAATCAAGTGGTGCCAGATTCTGTTCATCTCTCAGATTGTAGGACAAAACTGATCATGCTTTCAGCGCCACTTACTGGACATATAACTTTGAAAGTGTCGCGAAATGTACAAGAAGCAACAAAATGTTATTTTTCCAAAATGTTGTTAAGTTGCTGATAAGAGCTGATAAGTTTAGAGGTAGCGTAGGTGATTTTCGGAGAGGCTTGCAAAAGCAAACTTGCTTTGAAAGCATAATCCCTTCAGAGTTCAGGAGGAACTGTAAAAGGTGGCTTCTGTTTCGGCTGAGAGAGTGTGTGGAGGAAATGCATATGGGGACGTTATACCGTATGAAAGACCCTCTCCACCCTTTCTGAACAGTTTTGAACACTGCATGAGGTCTTGGATTCTTAGTGACTAACATAATCCCACATTAAACCCAAACCTCAAAATTTCATTTTTCTAGAGTAGCCATTCCCAAAAGATCTCACTCTAACCCCTCCCTGCCTTCAACCAGGCCCACACACACACTCTCTCTCTCACACACACACACACACACTCCCACTCACATCCAAGGCTCTTGTCAGAGTAGTTCCACTGGGCTGAATTTGATCCAAAAACATCCTGACACTCAATTAATTTCATGTGGTCTTACTTCACAGACAGGCCGCCTAATTATACGTCAGTTCCACAATTACACCCTTTGCGATGCTGAGTGGTTGATGGACAGAACTGCTAGTTGTTACACAGATGTCAGTGAGGGTGAACCTAATCCCTTTCCCCTGGGAAAATGTTTGCTCTTGGTTGCATGTGTTTTGCAGGGATGCGTTAAGCTAACTTCAAACACACAGACAGATGTGAACAAACACGTAACCCTCAACGCCCAACTTCAAACCAGCTCCCTTACTGTGGGCTGAAGTGTTTGCCCGGGGAAGCCAAATTATCATCAATGCATCACAGGAGAACCACATTAGATCAAATGTTTGGGATTTGCACTTTGTGGAAATGGAGTTCCTATTTAGTCAGTCACGTTCGACGGAACATCAGACTGACGTCGTGGGGTCTCACTTTCAAAGAAGAGTTAATTTATCCGATAACAGCAATTTTAATTGCTTTTTCTTTGCAGCTCATCGTTGTATCTCTCTGCTGGTGTGACGGCGCATCCAGCGGTGTTGAGCAATCCAGCTTGCTGTACACAGAGAATGCAGCTCTTCACCCCTCTGCGCTTCAGCGTTCAGAGCAGTTTCCCTAAAAGAGCAAGCATGGGCGGTCAGTGCCTTTTTCAAGATATATTTACGTCCGTGTGTTTCTGGATGCGGTCGTTTCCTGACTTCATCTGATGGCTGATCATGATTGCTGTCTCACATGCCTGGGCAAACAGCATGTTGAGAGAGCGTTCGTGGACAGTGCATCCGCTCACTGCGAGAGCATGTCCATGTTGGCATTGCGGTTACCGTCACGGAGGCACGAGTCCCCTCCGCTGCTACCCTCTTCTCAAATGCTGGTGCGGGTCCCTCACATGAGGCACTTTGTATCTCATTCGCTGCTCTGGATGAGGATCAGATGTCGATCGCTGCATTGGGGAGTGGGCTTTTGTCCTCTAGAGAGGATAAGTAAGCTGGGCTGTCCCCCTCCGGGGTTGTTGCTTTATGCTGAATTGGACTCAGAGTTGACGGACATGCTTTCTCAGGCCGCCGCGGGCACAGTGCTTGTGCCTGCAAAGTGCTGCCATCTGGGGCAATCATCCGCACTTCCTGTCCAAGTCGGGTAAGATGACAGCAGCCCTGGGCACGCTTCCCCAGCGTTATGGTCATGGCTATGAAATGTTGGGAATACAGTTCCGATGCACTCTTCCCTATAAACAGCAGCTTCGACCATCCCCAGATTAAGACCCCGTCCCTTCCATCCCCTTTGGTATGGAGGAATTCACACAGGCTTACCTGGGGCTCTGGGTAGGTTACAACATTTGTGAGAGCAGTTGCCAAAAGGGCACGCAGCATCTGCATCTCATACACTCGCAACACAGTTCAGTGGTTATGGTGCTTTCCATAGTCTGATGTAACGGCGAACATGACTGACTGAATGGGAACGTCTAGTTTACTGATGTAACCCCTGTTCCCTGAAGGAGGGAAAGAAGACGTTATGTCCCCCCTGCAACAGCCCTGAACCACGGCTGAATGTACCGGCTCCTCAACAAAACATGAATGAAGTGAGTAATGCCAGTCCTGTTTATACCCATATGTCCGGGTAGGTGTGACTTGGCATGCAAATCTCACTGGCCAACGTTCACTGGCTCGTTTTGTTACCACTTGGATGTGATTGGGCTCCCGTGCGAGACCCCACGACGTCAGTCTGACGTAACGTCTCTGTTCCCTCCTTCAGGGAACGGGGGTTACATCAGTAGCCTAGACTTTTTGCTAATATTTATATCATTACAACCCTGTTCCTTTTGCTGATTCAAGCTAAATTACAATAGCCTTGATTTAATTTTCCATCAGAAATGAATGAGATGTTAATGAGAGGAAAGAGGGCATTCCAAACATGATTATAGGCAATCATTTAAATACACATACAGATGGAAGCTAAGATATCAGTAAAAATGTGCAATGGGTGGATTTTCTAAACATTTCATTTACACCTAATTTTTATACACAAGTATGAATATTCTTAACTTATGAATTAGTTCACCTCAATCACAGCTGATTTGAAACTCATTTGCTACATATAACTGATAACAAGTGAATAATAGTTCCCCATCGTTGTCACTCCGAGTTCCGTCGGATGACGACGATTGGGGTTTCGCTTAGAAGCCTATCAACTTCGAGTACCACAAAACGAGCCAATGGCAAGGGAAATGCCATGGGTCTGCGGAATTTGCATGGCGCATCTCCGCCCCACCTCGTGGGTATAAAAGGAGGACGCCGGCAATATGCAGTTTATGTTTTTGCTTCGGAGCCAAGAGGCCCTCTTCACTCCGTAGTCTATTCTCTGATTATCTTCGAGAATCTTCTAGACGAGCAGCTTCCAGTCGGTGTTGGTGTGACGGCGTATTCCAGCGAGTTTCACTTTCCTGCCTGCTGATCTGTGCAGTGTTCTGCGACAGCGCGTGTGTTTCTCCCTGGGCGCTTCAGCACTGCTGCGAGCTTTTCATTCATAAAAAGAGCTTTCATTCACAAAAAGAGCTTGCACGCGGCACGTCTTTTTAAAGACGCTCTGCCCGTGTATTGCACGCAGCTCGTCTTTTTAAAGACGCTCTGCCCGTGTATTTCTGAGTGCGATAGTCTGATAGATTCAGCTGATGGGCGCGATCGCTGTTTGTTGTGTTTGGGCTGCGCTCAGACAGCGATCGCGGGTGCGTCACGTTCTACGAACGTGACCATCGCAGTGTTATGGTCAAGACTCAATGAGCTCAACAGAGCGAGAGTCCCCTCATCCACACCCCAATCTATTTTCTCCACGTGAGGGAATACTTTGGCTGGTGGCCAGGGTGACCTGAGGCTGATGGTGTGGAACAAAACCCGACGATTTATCCTCGGTCCACACCCCCCTCTTACACATTGCAACCCGTGCGGTGTTTGGATAAGTTCGCTGACTGCCCGTGTCCAGTAGGACGCCGGCGGCTCCAGCAGCTCATCCGGCGCCCCCAGCAGATGAAATCATGTCTATCGCCGCATCACAAGGTGAGCTGGAGTCCTCTGGAGATGACGGTTCGTCTGTGCTGCCACCTCCGGGTGCGTCAGCCTCTCGAATCTGATCCAGAGTTGACAGCTATGCTTTCCCGGGCTGCCGTGAGTATCGGGCTTGTGTGGACATCTGCCATGTCCCGAGTACTCATGGCTGATGATTGGTTTTGGGGGTGGCGACCCCAATTCCTTTCTACCCGGACGTGCATGAAGAGGTCATGAGCTCGTGGGAGTCTCTTTTGACTTTCATGACCGCTCAGCGGCCTCTTCCACCTTCTCTGCCCTCGTGAGACCGCGGCCCAGGGTGCACTGGGTTCCCCCTGTGGAGTGTTCTGTGGCGACACGTCTGTGACCCCACAGCGCCTCCACCTGGCGTGGCGGCCCTAAGCACCCCCCCAACACCTGTAGGTTTTGTCTACTCCGGTGGCAAACACCTATAGAGCTGTGGGGCTGGCTGCCGACTCACTGCATGTATCGTGCACGAGGGTAGAGCTGATTCAGGGCTCATACTAGAGCTGTGTGCCGCCACCGACCTTGCTCTACGAGCGACGAAAGTGACCGCACGCTCCCTGAGTCAGGTGATGTCCACAGTTGTGGTCAGACATTTCTGGCTTAACCTGGTTGATGTGCGCGAGGCTGAGTGAACCTGTTTCCTCAACTCCCCCATGTCCCAGGCTGGCCTTTTCGGCGGCGCGGTCGAGAGCTCTGCCCAACAGTTCTCGGCCGCCCAGAAGTGGACTGTGGCTGACCCCGCGGCCAGCTGCTGCCACCCGGCCGCCGGCTCAGACGCCTCAGTCCGCTCTCCGTCGAACGCGCCCTCCTGTGACTCCGCCCCCTCCCGCCCGGCCCCAGCAGCAGCTTCACACTGACCGCGCCGTGGAGGTGGTCGCAGGAAGGCGCCTCAGCCCGTACCAGCCCCGCAGCCTGCTGAACGCCAGGCCACGCGGCGCTCTCGTTACGGGCGGCTCACAGATGGATTGCAGTTCTTCCGGGATGTGGTTGCAGGGCCACTCCTTCCCCCGGTGGAGGGCCGGCGGAGAATCCTTTTTCTAAGAACTGACTTCCCATCTCTGAGCCCCAGAGGGCGCGGATGGCAGTGTGCGCCGCTTACGAGCCTCGCCGCTCTCGTCCCCCTCTGTCGCCAGACCCCTGACAGACCAGGCCCCCGTGGAACGCTGGTCCTTCCCTGGCCTCCTCTGTCAGGATGCGGATTATGACCGTGCCCCCACTCCGGGCCGCTATGCCGTCCACGTCTGGGCCGGTCATTCCGCCTCGCTGCCCCATCGTGGGTACGTCTGTGGTTCACATGCCCCGCTGGTTCAGTTTTGGAACTTCCAGTCTGTCCCGTTGGCTCTCTGGAACCATCAGGCTCGGCTATGCGATTCAGTTCGCATGGTCTCCTCCCCGCTTCCAGGGAGTCCGCTACCATGTAGGGTGATTATGCCCCTGTCGTGTGTGCGGAGGTCGTTACCCTGCTGGCGAGGGCACGATTGAGACCACCCCTCCAGCCGAAATGAAGTCTGGCTTCTCAGCCCTTACTTCATTGTACCCAAGAAGAGCGGTGGGTTATTACCTTTCCTGGACCTGCGCGTCTTGAGCAGTTTCCTTCACACGTTTCCGTTCAAGCTGCGCATGGCCAATCGCATTTTCGAATGTGTGCGGCCACAGGATTAGGTTGCAGCGATCGACCTGAAGGACGCCTACTTTTATGTCTCCTTTTTTCTCCTCGGCAAAGACCATTTTTACGGTTACTTTCCAGGAGCGGGCATACTAGTACGTGGTTCTCCCATTCGGGTTAGCCCTGTCTCCTCGCATCTCTACGAAGGTCGTCGAGGTAGCCCTTGTGCCGCTACGGCAACACGGGGTTCGCATCCTGAACTATCTCGATGACTGGCTGTACCTAGCTCACTCTCGAGTCCAGGTTTACGAACACAGGGACCTTGTGCTCCGACACCTAGCCTGTTTGGGCCTTCGGGTCAACTGGGAGAAGAGCAAACTTGCTTCGTGCAGAGGTTCTCTTTTCTCAGTGTGGATTCGGTCGCCGTGTGCGCGCGGCTTACGAGCTATCGCGCGCAGTCACTGCTGACTTGCCTAAGACAATTCGAGGGTAAGAGTGTGGTTCCACTGAAATACTTTCAGAGGCTCCTGGGGCATATGGCATTCCGGCCGCAGCAACGCCGCTCGGTTTGCTTCATATGAGACCACTTCAGCTCTGGCTTCGCGATCGAGTCCTGAGGTGGGCATGGCAACAAGGCATGCTCCGAGTACCAGCTACTCCGACCTGCCGTCAGACCTTCACCCCGTGGTCGAACCTCAGTTTTCTACGGGCCGGTGTGCCCTTAGAACGAGTTTCCAGGTATGTTGTTGTCTCAACAGATGCCTCCACCACGGGCTGGGGTGCCATGTGCAATGGACATGCTGTCGCGGGCTCCTGGATAGGACCCCAGCGCCTTTGGCATGTCAATTGCCTCGAGTTGCTGGCAGTACGCCTTGCTCTGCACCGCTTTCTTGCGCTGCTCTAGGGTCAACACGTACTAGCCCGATCAGACTATACCGCCTCTGTAGCGTACATCTACCATCTAGGTGGTCTACGCTCTCGCCGTATATGTCGCAACTCGCCCGCCACCTCCTCTTATGGAGTCAGAAGCTTCTGAGGTCGCTTCGAGCCATTTTATATCCCCGAGCCCTGAACTGTGCAGCCTACGAGCGCTCACGGCTTCAGCTCCTCCCGGGAGAATGGCGACTCCATCCCCAGTCGGTTCAGCTGATTGGGACCAGTTCGGGGACGCACAGATAGATCTGTTTGCCTCTCACGACTCGACCCATTGCGCCCTGTTTTATTCCCTGACCGAGGGCACGCTCGGCACGGATGCTCTGGCGCACAGCTGGCCGCGGGGTCGCAAATATGCGTTCCCCCCAGTGAGCCTTCTTGCGCAGACCTTGCGCAAGGTCAGGGAGGACGAGGAGCAGGTCATTCTGGTCGCGCCGCACTGGTCCACCCGGACCTGGTTCTCCGAACTCGTACTCCTCGCGACAGCACCTCCCTGGCCAATCCCTCTGAGGAAGGACCTCCTTTCTCAGGGACGGGGCACCCTATGGCACCCTCGTCCCGATCTATGGAACCTCCACGTATTGCTCCTGGACGGGACGAGGCAGGTTGGAGTACCCTACCACCAGCGGTGGTGGCTACCATCACTTCCGCTAGAGCGTCGTCTACCCGACACGCCTATGCGTTGAAGTGGAACCTCTTCGTTAACTGGTGCTCTTCTCGCCGAGAAGACCCCCGGAGATGCTCGATCAGTGTTGTGCTTTCCTTCCTTCAAGCTGGGTTGGAGCGAAGGCTGTCTCCCTCCACCCTCAAGGTATATGTTGCCGCTATTGCCGCACACCATGATACGGTAGAAGGTAAGTCTGTGGGGAAGCACGACCTGATCGTCAGGTTCCTGAGAGGAGCGAGGAGACTGTATCCTCCTCGCCCTCCTCTCGTTCCCTCTTGGGACCTCGCAGTGGTTCTAACTGCCCTGCAGAGTGCTCCCTTTGAGCCTTTGCAGTCAGTGGAGCTTAAGTTCCTGTCTATGAAGACAGCGCTCCTGACTGCACTGGCCTCCATCAAGAGGGTAGGGGACCTGCACGCGTTCTCCGTTGACGAAGCGTGCCTGGAATTCGGGCCGGCTTACTCTCACGTGATCCTGAGACCCCGGCCTGGATATGTGCCCAAGGTTCCTACCACTCCCTTCCGGGACCAGGTGGTGAACCTGCAAGCGCTGCCCCTGGAGGAGGCAGACCCAGCCTTGGCACTGCTCTGTCCAGTACGTGCTCTCCGCACCTATGTAGACAGAACGCAGTGTTTCAGGACCTCAGACCAGCTCTTTGTCTGTTATGGTGGGAAGCTGAAGGGAAAGGCTCTCTCCAAGCAGAGGTTGTCTCACTGGATAGTGGACGCCATTGCTTTGGCATACCAGCAGCAAGGTCGACCGTGCCCCCTTGGTGTGACTGCCCACTCCACTCGGAGTGTGGCATCCTCTTGGGCTCTAGCGCATGGCGCCTCGCTATCAGACATCTGCAGAGCTGCAGGCTGGGCGACACCTAACACATTCGCCAGATTCTACAATCTCCGAGTGGAGCCAGTGTCCTCTCATGTACTCGCTTCAACCAGCTAGTACCGGACCCGCTCAGGTGTCTTCGCTTGCTCGCCATTCCACTCCACGGACTGGATACGTGCGATATTTCCTCAGGTGAGCTTCCCCGTAAGCCCTGAGTTCCTCCAGCACTGCTGACGTCGACGCCAGTGTCTATTGCCTGCACGTTGGCTAGGTGCCTTCCGTGTGCATGGTCCCTCCTTAGCGACCCCCACATGTGTATTTCCACTGTAAGCCTCTCTGAGCATGTGTCTTTCCCTTGGCAAGCCACCTTGCCACCCCTGGGGTTGAAATATTCCACCTGCGGCTGGACACCCCAGTGTTCTCCATATGCATCCCTCCGGGTCATATGTGTATTCTCTAAGTCCCCCCCTCTGGGCTGGCATTAATTGCATATTTCCTCTGAGATATGAGATATGCTTCCCAGTGTACCTTGGTATTCCTGTGATAAATAGGAGTCCTTCGTCCGTGCTAGTCTCACGACAGGGATCTCAGATTTACGCAGGGCACTGGAAGACAGCTTCGAAGGTGGCGTGATTAGACTGGTAACCCCAATCGTCGTCATCCGACGGAACTCGGAGTGACAACGATGGGGAACGTCTCGGTTACGTATGTAACCCTCGTTCCCCGAGTGGGGAACGGAGACGTTCCGTCTGTCTGCCACTTTCCGCTGTACCGCTGGGAAACGCCTGAGTTCAGTCTCGGCTCCTCAGCAGCAAAACATAAACTGCATATTGCCGGCGTCCTCCTTTTATACCCACGAGGTGGGGCGGAGATGCGCCATGCAAATTCCGCAGACCCATGGCATTTCCCTTGCCATTGGCTCGTTTTGTGGTACTCGAAGTTGATAGGCTTCTAAGCGAAACCCCAATCGTCGTCATCCGACGGAACGTCTCCGTTCCCCACTCGGGGAACGAGGGTTACATACGTAACCGAGACGATACCTAGTTCTATAAGTATCACACAGTTTTCATGTGTGAATATTAATCAGCCCAGCTGTTCTTAACTGGTAATAATCAGAAATGTTTCTTGAGCATCAAATCATCATATCAGAATGATTTCTGGAGGATCATGTGACTCTGAAGACTGGAGTAATGATGCTGAAAATTCAGCTTTGATCACAGGAATAAAGTAACATTTTACAATAAATTCACATAAAAAAACTGTTTATTTTAAATTGTAATAATATTTCACTACACAATATCCATACACAATATTACTGTGTGTTTGATCAAATAAGTGCAGAGCAGAAGAGACTTTCAAAAACATTAAAATGATTAATGATGAATATTAATGGTTATAGATTAAGTATGGTTTACAAAATGGAATACATAAGAAAAATATTATATTCTAAAATATTTAAATTTAAGACTTGTAGCCATACCAACATATACTGTTAAACCACTTCTAGAGAAATTGAGCACTTTGTATTTTTGATTTAAAAGTTTGTGAGATTTCTTCATTGTGACGACTTCCATGTATGAGACCAGGCCTGGTCTCCCCTACACTTGTGTGTGGATATCTCTGTTCCTCTTTCAGAGACTTTGGGGGTTTGCTGGAGTAGGCAAAGGATTGCACTTTTCTGAATTAAGCTTCTAAGGAAGCAACTGGCCTTTGACTTGCCACATACTTTTTATTGCATCTCCTTCAGTCCCTCTCATTCCTTTGTTCCTCAAACTCTTTTTTTATGTCACTGTCATTTGGGACTGACACTATCACTGCAGTCCAACTCTTGTTTATGTCAAGCTGAATAGCCAGCCCGTTCTCATCCCAAGGCGTAATATAATGACGCTTTTGCCAAAGCGTCTATATCGAACGCGCATGGTACCCTTTAGCGTCAATATGAGACGCCGAAATATATGGGTCAGAAGGCGCCTCCTAGCGGTCTAACCCTAACCCTACACCATACCTAAACCTACCCATCTCTCTGCGTGTTATATTGACGCTAAAGGGTTCCATGCGCGTTCGATATAGACGCTTTGTCAAAGTGTCAGAATATTACGCCTTGGGATGAGAATGCGTTGGAATAGCCAACACTCATTCTTCTGTCTAGATCAGGAAGTCTCTCAGGATCTTAGACTTGCTGTTGTCCCACTACTTCCCGTGGATCACCTCAAACTTCCCAGTGCAGCTATTGGTGTTTCAACCTCATCACAATAAGTTTCAAATTTCATCTTAAAATTTCAATAGATTCTAGTACACTCTTAAAATTAAAACTTTTTTCTCTTACTGAATGCCAAGAACTCAAAATGGAACGGCTCCATGGTTGTTAGAGGTTCTTCATGAAGCCATAGATGCAAATAGAAATAGAAATAAATTTTTAACTATTTGGTGCTATTCTGTCATTTTTGACTCAAACATGTTTACTTCATTGGAATGGTACGAAAATTGCTAAAGGTTTTGGCTCTTGCTGTGTAAACACACACACACACACACACACGCACACAAAACATGCACATGATTCGAAAAGGTCAAATGGTCCTGAAAATAAAGTCACATGTATTGTTCTCGAAATGCCCGCATTGGAAATGAATGTGAGACGAATTTAATCTAGTGGAAACGTTTGGTACTGCGCTCAAACAAAGTCTTACTGAAAGTAATTTTTTTGAGATATCAACCTGAAATTCGGAGCACAACTTGTTTCAATCGATGGTTTTGATTTTCTCACAGTTTTAGAGTAAAACATGTTTTGGAAAATATATATATCAAATAAAATGCAAAGAATATTACTTTTGTGCATTTTTTATAAACTTAAACGTACTGTAACTTTTTTTCCCACCTTTTTTTGCATCAGTGTCTTCTTTCAGAACATAAAGTCTGTGCACTAAAGCATTCAAGATTTATGAAATCTGCTGGAAATTTCTTTTTCAGGTATGTGCGCAAAAAGTGGGATATCAAACAGGTAATAAATGGATCATAACTATTTCATAAATATAATTTAGTACCATAAAATATATTTAATAAAAGACGTAATCGAACTAAAATACAGTACATTAATTTTATTTAAAAAACAAACACATTTTTGACTGCCATGCGAGCAGCACCAGAGGGTGCAACATGTTTTGTACCAACTGTGCTATACATTCAAAATGGAGTTAAATAATACATGTCTTAAAGGGATATTTCATCCAAAAATTTTAATTCTGTCACAATTTACACAAAATTCTGCCCCTCATGTCCTTCCAAACCTGTTTGACTTTCATCTGCAGGACATAAAAGATATGTTGCACTTTAAACTGTTTTTGGTAACACTTTACAATAAGGTCTATGTGTCTCTATTATGTTAGTTAATGCATTTGCTACAATACACTATCAATAAAATACAATTCTTTATTGTTTGTTCATATAAGTTCATAGTGCATTCACTAATGTTAAGAAATAAGACCATGTAAAGTGTCACCATGTGATTTCGTGTGAACCACACTGACGGTTTCAACCATGCGGTCAAAAAGCATCTCCGGTGTCACTCCCTAAAATATATGATGTCAGAAAAACTATTATTTTTCAAGGGGGAAAGGGTTTAACCCAGTCCCAGGGGTTATACAGGCTTCATGCCAGCATAATGCATCACAAGAAGCATTTGCACAATCAACACAAGGTCAACACAAGAAAAATCTGAGTTAAATTAATATAGGCAAACGGGGTTCAATCTTAATGAGCTATTTATCCAACAATGAGGGGAAAAGTGCAGCACTCTGCGATAATCCATAGTTACGATACGAATCGGCCACATGAAGGACACTAACCCGTCCTGCCTTCTCAGCGTTTCCACAACCAACAGACGGTTGATCCATAACAAATCAATGTGTGTGTTGTTTGGTGAATATGCTATTTTTGTTAGCGACGTAATTGTACTGACCACACAGAAAAAGGAAAATGATTAGCTTTCATGTACGTGAAGTGCGGCCATAACCTTGTTTGTAATCCTACGGAACATATTTTAATGCTACAAACAAGGGCATAATGGAGACTTCATTTTACATAAAAGCCCTCCGCATGGCGCACTGAGGCTAATAAAGGACGAGGAGAAACCTTTGGCGCTATTTGTCTTCTGAAAGACATAATTAATTTGCTATATGAAGTCTCTGGGCTTGTAAAACGTAGAGTCAATAAAGCAGCACACAAAGCCCATGACAGGTGAATTTTATGGTAAAAGCTTTTGGAAAGTTCCCACTCCGCCTAAGCGGCTGATATCACCTTACTTTAGATAAACACGATCGAGTGGTGGAATAAGACAAAGAACAGACAACAGATGGTGAAAACTGCATAATTTGCAAGTAAAAAAGAAAAAAGAAAAAATACAAGAGATAATCTTTGAAGGGCGGCACTGTGCCAGAGCTGGTTTTCATAGGCCTTCAGTAGAACATTTTATAATTTGTTGAGTGAAGGCAATGGTAAAACACAGACACAGACACAGACACACACACACACACACACACAGACAGACACACAGACAGACACACACACCTGACTATCAGCATTAGGAATGTGAAAACCAATCCACCAGGGGATTGATGGGAAATTTGTGAGGAAAGCCCCCACAAAAATGTGTTATTGTATTATATGATTGATCGAATGTATCTTCTAAATTATATTTAAAATAAATAAATGCACTACCTTTCAAAAAAAGTTTGATTAAAGGGATCGTTCACTCAAAAATGATAATTATTTCATCATGTTGTTCCGAACCTGTATGAGTTTCTGTCTTCTACTGAACACAATAGAAGATATTTTAAAGAATGTTGGTAATAAAATTGAACGGCAGCCATTGACTTCCATTTTAGGGGAAAAAAATACTATGGAAGTCAATGGCTGCCATTCAACGGTTTCATTACCAACATTCTTCAAAATATCTTCTTTTGTGTTCAATAGAAGACAGAAACTCAGGATTGGAACAACATGAGGGTGAGGAAGTGATGACAGAATTTCCATTTTTGGGTGAACTATCCTTTTAATGTTTTTCAGTTAATGTTGAGTAAATTATAAAATGCTTTTTTTAAATGATGTATAAAATAATTCATTAAACAAAATGAAATACACTACCTTTCAAAAATGTGGTTGATGTTCTCTCTTATGCTCAACAAGGCTTAGTTTTAATGTATAAAGCCTACACAGTGTCTGAGTGTATATATATATATATATATATATATATATATATATATATTTAACAATATAAAAGTCTTTACTGTCACTTTGGATCAATTTAATGCATCCATGCTGAATACATTTCTTTCAAATGTTCTTTCTTACAAAACAACAACAACAAAGTAAATTAACTTTCTGATGATAATAATAATAATAGCCTCATCTGTCAAGTGGTGTTACAGCAACACAGGTTTAACATATAAATATGTATACAAATTATATTTTAGTACAGTATAGAATAAATATTCATAAAGATTTTTTACATTTCTAAAGCTATGCATACAGATATTTTTTCTGACACTGTCAGAACTTCGTTGGAGGCTGAATTTGTCGGTGATGAATTGAAATGTGAACGTCACGCTGAGCATGCATCAGATGGCAATGATCATACTTGTGCAGTCATGGCAACAGTAAAATGAGTTCAAAGTTATTCTCAAACTTTTCCTAACTTCAGATTCAAATATAGATTCAGAAGCATTCGGGATTTTCCTCCATTTTCTTTTCAAGGATGTGCCTTTCGAGCCTTTCATTCTCAATTAGCCTGTCTGCAGCGTGTCCTCTTGGCTTTCCTTCGCTTTGTGATGAATATGGGCAACATTCACAGTGTAACCAATACAGGCTGGGGCACTGAAGTGAAGAGATGAGGAAGAGGAGGAGGAGGGGGAGGATGACAACACTGTTCTGCCAAGGGAAGCGTTCAATTTCTTGCCTCATTTACAGCAGGTGTGTACAGGTAGAAGCACACACACACACACACACACACACACACAGTAGGAGTCAACACACACTCAAGCATCTGTTCACCAAGCTACAGTCTTTGGTGTGCGCTTCAAGGACAACATGATGTAAAAAAACAAGAGGCACTTGACAAGATTCCCAACCATGAATCTGCGGGAATAATAAACAGATCCAGAAATCTGCTTATCAACTTTTAAAATCAAGGAAGCAGTTTCACTCCGTAATCAAATGCTGTGGAGTGACTGTGATTTTAGTTTGGTTTCATGATGAGAAAATAAGCACAAGATGTCATATTTTCGCATGATATGTTGCTCAATGCCCGTAAACCATGAACACGGCGCAGATTTGACGCTTCACTCCTTTCACGATTGTCTTTCAGGGAATCTGGTTGGGATGAGGGTCACGCATGTTGGTGATCTCCCTGTTCTGCAATCTTGAAATGCCACTTGAAATTGCTTGCCAACATTCCATCAACTATCGACAGATGTTCCTAGAATGGCTGATTACGGTCAAACGAACTCGCTATGAGACAAGTGTTTCGACTGACATGACACATTCACGACACATACCCAAGGAGAACGACGCTGTAATTTAATACTTGAAATTGAGCAGCCCTCCATGAAATGGAAATTTTGTAAGAGTCTAGCAAAGTCCAAATGCCAAGAACCAAAAATCATTATGGTGTTTGTATGAATACCAGATTATTTCCAGCTGATAAGCGTGAAAGTGCAGTTGGCAATGTGTGTGTTTACATTTGTGAGTTGTAGAATAACTGAATGGAATGGGGTTCAAATGTTTCTCGACAAAAAGTTCTTAAGGCGTGACAGAAATATATCTATTAATATAAATTTTGGTAACACTTTACAATAAGGTTTAATTTGTTAACACTACATAAGTTCACGTAAACTAACATTGAAAAATACTTCTAAAGCATTGTTCTACTTCTAAAGCATTCCACGGCTCAAGTAGTTGAAGCGACCTTTTTTGAGTAGTCAACTTAAAAATTTACGTTTATGTTACAAATGAGTTATTTTAATTCAATATAGTTTGTTGGTTAAACAAAATTTCATTCGAAGTTGTCATAACTTAAAAAAAAATGTGTTAACATTTTTGTTGAGCCAACGCGATATTTTTTAGATTGTATAAATTTGTTTTTATGTTACTGTGTATGAGATTGGAAGAAAAATTATATTTCAATGCTTTTGCATTCTCTTACAAAACTTCTGCATTCCCTCAAGATACATTGTTCGAGAGCAAAACTTTTGCCAGCCTGCACAGTTTTGAACTGAAACTAGAACCTTTTGGGATGGAAATAATATATATATATATATATATATATACAGGTCCTTCTAAAAAAATGAGCATATTGTGATAAAGTTCATTATTTTCCATAATGTAATGATAAAAATTAAACTTTCATATATTTTAGATTCATTGCACACCAACTGAAATATTTCAGGTCTTTTATTGTTTTAATACTGATGATTTTGGCATACAGCTCATGAAAACCCCAAATTCCTATCTCAATAAATTAGCATATCATGAAAAGGTTCTCTAAACGAGCTATTAACCTAATCATCTGAATCAACTAATTAACTCTAAACACCTGCAAAAGATTCCTGAGGCTTTTAAAAGATCCCAGCCTGTTTCATTACTCAAAACCGCAATCATGGGTAAGACTGCCGACCTGACTGCTGTCCAGAAGGCCATCATTGACACCCTCAAGCAAGAGGGTAAGACACAGAAAGAAATTTCTGAACAAATAGGCTGTTCCCAGAGTGCTGTATCAAGGCACCTCAGTGGGAAGTCTGTGGGAAGGCAAAAGTGTGGCAAAAAACGCTGCACAACGAGAAGAGGTGACCGGACCCTGAGGAAGATTGTGGAGAAGGACCGATTCCAGACCTTGGGGGACCTGCGGAAGCAGTGGACTGAGTCTGGAGTAGAAACATCCAGAGCCACCGTGCACAGGCGTGTGCAGGAAATGGGCTACAGGTGCCGCATTCCCCAGGTCAAGCCACTTTTGAACCAGAAACAGCAGCAGAAGCGCCTGACCTGGGCTACAGAGAAGCAGCATAGGTCAAATATGATCACTGCTGTGATAAAAGTCATCACTGTGAATCCAACATTGTCGTTTACGTGATTTGTGGAGCTCACCAATAGAAGCTACAAAATATGCGTAACACAGAATACATGCAAAACTTTAAAATGTTGTGGAATAGCAACAGCATAGGCAATATAGTTAACATATGATCTTACTTGCATTCATAATTTAACAGTATATAATCAGGCCAATAAAACAAGCTACTATTTATTAGGCTACAGCGAAAACTTAATCAAAGTTGTATGACACCCCGGCAGGTACTATAATGAGACAGTTTAATTTTGATTTCACGTTGACTTGAATGAAAGTGCTTGTAAAAAGCTGTGGAGCAACAGCACCCATATCTGTCTACACAGATATCCTCCATTATTCTGACATCAATTCATCTTCAACAAATCTTTGACAGCCATTTCAACGTGTTATTTCAAACCCCACAGCAAAAGTACCGGGCTTGACGTCAAAGGCGAGCAGCCTGACAAAGATGCATTGGCCCTCTTGCGATATTATAGATCGTTTAAATAGTCTCCTAAAAACAAAATTGATCCAGTATTATCAATGTCACTCACTGGTGAGATAACGTACAGCAGCTCTCCATCGAAGGGGAAAACCGCTATTGATTACAAGACATTTTTTTAATAAACACATATCTCCATATGGATTTTAGACAGGCCCGGCTGGTAATGGCATTCACGACCTATAAACTGCGCTGAAGATAAATGAACAGCCTCAAGGGGTTGTTGCGACGTGTGCGAGGAGTTTGCCATGAACTTCGGAGTGGGCGGCTGACAACAACCGGGCTCTTATGACAAACAGAATGATCGAACAGTATCAATCGACAACCTTGGGCGAGCAGCCAACCAGGAGTGTTTTTTTAATGCGAAAAGCGTTTGAAGAAGTTCAGGATTGTGAGCCTGGAAAAGACAGTAAGGTAGGAGTGATGCAGCTCAAGGGAGGGAATGCTCAGTTAACGGATGACAGCACAAGGACCCAATCTTAAAGTCGAGGACAAATGACCTTCGCGGCACAGCAACCAGGACGTTGTCGCCTATTCAGTGCAGATTTTTCATGTACAGAAGCAGCTTGTTCACAAGTTGTATGAAATGTGAAGAAATTGAAATTGTGAGGGAACAAAAAATGACAGATGACAAAAAAATAACTTTCCAGAAGCAGTCGTATGAACTTTTTTTTCTTCAAGGTACAGTCTTTGAAAATATTTGAGCACTCAAAGAACTCAAAAAAGGTACAAGATAATACTGCAGCATTAGAAAATATACAAATGAAAGACTGCCTGATATCTGTCTTTGCCAGATATTTTTGGCATCAAGTCATTTTCCGTCCTCACTGAAAGAAAAATGTGTCATGATTTCAGGATGTTTAAGACCAATGAGGTTTAGCTGGGGGCATAGCCACACTGTGGCAGAAATAGCACAATAGTCTTCTTCTGTGCATTGTATGAGCATTTTCTGTATATTTGGGACATTTAGCAAAATGTGCGGCATATAACAGATCACATAACATAACTGATAACTGTATCCCACAATGTGCTTCACTTAACCTTCCATTTCCAGAGTGACAAATGAACTGGAATAGTAATATCACTCATTTGCTTATCTATTTATGTAATATCATCTACTCATCTTGCTAGATCTGTCTGCTGCTTTTGACATAGTTAACCAACAGATCCTCATGTCAACCCTCATGAAGAAGGGCATCTCAGTCTTAACTCTCAGGTCGGTCCTTCAGGGTGTCATAAGTCGCAACATCTAGCTACTGGGGTGCCTCAGGGCTCAGTGCTTGGACCATTTCTCTTCTCATCTACATGTCAACATGGCTTTTCCTATCACTGCTATGCTGATGACATACAACTCTACCTTTCATGTCAGCAAGATGTTCGCTTCTCAGCCTGCCTGACAGACATTTCTTGCTGGATGAAGGATCTTCAACTTACCCTTGCAAAGACAGAACTGCTTGTGGTCCTCGCCAACCCAACACTTCATCACAACTTCTCCATTCAGCTGGGTTTGTCAACCATAACTCCATCCAGGACAGCCAAGAACCTTGGAGTTGTGATCGATGATCAGTGGTTGATGATCTCCTGACCCAATAATACTAACACTTACTATTCTATTCTGTATATCTATTTTATTTATTATTAAATTGGCTACGTATACTGTGCTATGTGTACTGTGCTAGAATAACTGGACTAGTCAGAACACTTGCATATTGTTGCCCTATTGTTGGTTTGATTGCCTCTATTGTTCTCCGCAAATGTAAGTCACTTTGGATATAAGCGTCTGCTAAATGATTAAATGTAATGTAAATATAAAAATAATGAAAAATATCAAATAAAATGCAGAAAATAAAAAATAACTTAGACTTTTAAATATATTTTAAATATTATCCGAAATATACATAATTTAATATAATATTTGTGATGAATATTTTTTGGTCAAATAACATGATTTTAACTTTTTTTTTTTTAAACCTGAACTCAATTAACAAACAAATACCATCGCACACCTGCAGGTGATAGGTGGGTAGGAAAAGAAGACCAAATAGGTAGGTTGACAAATCTGCAAATAAGGAACTCCTGCACACTATCAGTATTTGCAAGTTAATATTAAGCTGATAAAAGTTTTTTTAATATTAACTTGCAAGTACCGATAGTGTGCGGGAGTTCCTTATTTGCAGATTTAAAACCTGAACTAACATAAGACTGTCAAATGATGTGATATTTTAAGAGACTTATGGGCATTCTATATAATTTCTTCATCTTTTTCTTTTCTTTTGCATGGTGCACATTTTCAAATATTTATAACATTTTAACAAAAGTGCTTCTTGTTTTTTTCCTAAAAAATATGAAATATTTTTTGCCAAACTACTTAATTAGGTTTATTTCTTTTAATGAGGCTTTTTTTTTCAATAATACATCAGGACAGTATTTATTATTATAAAAGGTACAGGTATATATAAGTGTATGATGTATAGTCTAATGTATAAGTCATTTTATGAAAATTTTTTATGTAATTTAAAATGAAAAATGTTAATTATCATGGTCCAAAAGAAGGATTAAACAACATGGCACACACCAATGTCAACAAGAGCCCAATGGACAGCACTGAAAGAATTTGTGCAGACCGATTTGGACAGCCCAGCGTTGCACAGTCTGACTGGGTGTTAAACACAGTCAGTTACGTCTATGTAAGTGAACGTAAACAGATGGGGGAAAATAATGTCAAAATGTGTGATCTGTGCATTAGACCTTACAGTGTAAATGTAGCCAATGTGAGGGAAAAATTTTCTATGAACTTCCTTTCCAGTGTTACAACAACAAAAGCACAGTGAACCCAAATTTAGTTTCTTTATGATTCATGGTTTCACCACAGCATGTTGACGAGCTCACCCGTCCCCGGCGTCTGCTCTGAACGATCCTCACCCCTCGTTCTCTGTGACAACAGACACCTGAACAGATGGATGCCGCGGCAGACAGACTGGGCCCGCTCACGTTCTTAAGTACACTGAGAATCACTGACAGAGAGAATGATGGAGCACCTGGCGTGGGAGAGAGACCTTCTGTTATGCCACTGTAAATTGGCTTGACAAGAAAAACGTTTCGCCTCTCAATGTCAGACATTTGAGCGCTGGCATAAGCGGAACTGCAGCTCGGCAGGTGCGGCGCTGGAAAAGGAAAACTGATCCGCTGAACACATTTCCCTCATTAAGCGAGCTGCCCCGAGGCCGTGAATTATGCTTTCCGTTTTAGCGGCTACAAAGCAAAGTTAGACATTGCCGGTGTGTACTATAGAACGTTTTTGCTAGTAATAAATAAAAGAACATTTGACTGGATTTTACTTTTTTTAGAAGAAAGTTAAAATTGTGCTTGTCTGCACAAAACTTGATTCTGAGGTGGTTTCTAAGGTATATTCTTGATATATGGTTTCTACTGTGTTTTGGGTAGTTGCCTGAAAGTTGTTGGACAGTTGCTAAGTTGTAGGTGGGTGCTAGGTTGTTTTGGGTGGTTGTTAGGCATGGTTATGTGACTTATACTGTGTTTTTAGGTGGTAGCCAGGGAATTCTAAGGAGTTGTTAAGTGGTTGCTAGGGTGTTCTGTGTTTGTTAAGGGTTGTTCTAGACTGTTGCTAGTTATGCAGTTGATAAAGCGTTCTAGGTGGTTGCTATGGTGTACTGCATGGAAGCTAAATGGTTGGGGGTTGGGGGGGGGGGGGGGGGGGTAATTACCTGAAAGATGTTAGTCAGTTGCTAAGTTGTAGGTGGTTGCTCGGTCGTTTCTAGGTTGTTATAGCAGGTTGTTAGAGACGGTTAAGTGATTTAAGTTAAGTATTTTTCCAGGGTTTTGCTAGGCCGTTGTTAAAGTGTTCTAGGTGGTTGCTAGGGTGTTCTGCATGGAAGATGAAAGGTTGCTAGAGTGTTTCTAGGGAGTTGCTATGTGTTCTAAATGGTTGCTAAGGTGTTGAATTATGGTGTCTAGGGTTTCTTGAGTAGTTGTCCGAGAGTTATACAGTTGTTAAGTTGTAAGTGGTTGCTAGGTCTTTGTTAGGTTGTTATGGGTGGTTGTTTATATTGTGTGTTTAGGTGGTGGCTAGGATGTTCTAAGGTGTTGTTAGGCGTTTGCTATGGTGTTCTGTGGTTGTTAGGGTGGTTTCTAGGGTGTTGCAAGGCACTATGCCACATCCATATAACCATGTTGCCCAATACTGGTTGCCCACTGAAGCTGAGCAGGGTTGAGCCTGGTCAGTACCTGGATGGGAGACCTCCTGGGAAAACTAGGTTTCTGCTGGGAGAGGTGTTAGTGACGCCAGTAGGGGGTTAGTGATGGGGACACTATACTGTAACAAGCATCCTTTGGGTTAAACGTTAAACCAAGGTCCTGACTCTCTTTGGTCATTAAAAAATCCCCATAGCACAACTTGTAAAGAGTAGGGGTGTAACCCCGGTGTCCTGGCCAAATTCCCTCCATTGGCCTTTATCAATCATGGGCTCCTATATAATCCCCATTCTTTCAATTGGCTTGATCACCCTCTCTCCCTCCTCTCCACCTATAGCCGTTGTGTGGAGAGCGCACTGGCGCCATTGTTATGTGGCTGCCGTCACTTCATCCAAGTGGATACTGCACACTAGTGGTGGGTGAGGGGAGACCCCCAGATATGATTGTAAAGTGCTTTGAGTGTACAGTAGTACATAGTAAATACATGCCTCTTTAATTCATTTATTCAACTTTTTGTCGAATAAGTGATTTCCACTAATTTCCAGTGAAAGTGAAAATCTTTTCCAATAGTTTCCTAGCACTTTTAAAGCACACTTTTCACAAATTGATTTGGCCAAAAAAAAAACTAAGCTAAGCTATAGAATATAGAAAGCTATAGAAATAGCATACAGCATTCTATTAAGCCATAGAAATCACATTCAGTATAAGAAAAGATTACAACTGTCATTTCAAACTTTTCTGAAAAATCACTTTGGCTCTCAACTGAGCAATTACCAGCTCCCATGGTTTGGCCTTTAGAGCCCTAAACCGAAACTTAGGAGACAATTTTAACTTCTAACTTAATGGAAAGAAAAAAAGGGGAATCAGAAAGTAGTTAGCTCAAGTTTTGAACTCTTTGCACTAAAACAGATGAGTCGTCTTACAGCTCCATCTGTTTCTCTCAGTTTTATGTTCTCATTATCTGGCCATTGAACACAGAAGGTGGCCCGACAGGTCACACTCTTTTAGTTCTCCATCCCTCCTTCACCTTCCGTTTTTTCCACCTTATAATGTTCCTCTCTGAGCTTTCTTAACTGTTCTGCAGCCTGTGAAAATGGGGGAAAGGGAGAGAGACAGAAAGAAGAAAGAGAAAAATTTGTTACTGTGGGCACTCAACAACCACATACTGCACACTACAGTTCAAAAGTTTGGGGTCTGTAAGAATTTTTTTAATGCTTTTGAAATAAGTCTCTTATGCCTACTGGCAGCATTTATTTGGTAAAAAAAAAAAATACAATAAAACAGTAATATTGAGAAATTTTATTACAATTTAAAATAACACGTCCCCAAAATGTGTTCAATGAGCTGTATATTTTGTCTTTGCCAATAATGGTGGAAATGTTGAAAAGATATTTTTGTAGACCTTCAGCTACAGTATATGTCTATACAGAAACTAACTTACATAAAATAAACCTGTGCTGAGAAATATTTACTTAAGTGACAACTTGCTCCAGTCTCCCCAATACAGTTCTCTAGAAGTGCTTGGACCACAATTTGCTGGGATAGAGACATAAATTCGACAAATAAAACTGTAGCAAAAAAGGCAGATTGCTGTGAAAGCACATTATGAAAAACACACAGTGTGACCCAGACCCTCCAGCGACGACAGACTCTGTAGTCATGTCTAGCGCTCACAGTAGAGGAACCACCAGTCGCCCACTCTCTCCTGAGATAAGTCCCTGCAGGGGTGTGATTAAACCTCCTAGCGGCTGTGTCACTTCCTGATCCAATCTCTCAGCCACAACACTTTAATTCCTTTGCAACTGCTGCCGTGGCACGGGTTGATGGAGGCTGTTGCCGCCGTTGAGTGAGAGGTCAGTCTCATAAACACTGGCAGCTGGGCTCGCAATGGGAGTGCCGCATTCATAAAGCCATAATAAATGTTACAGCACATTAAATCGCCCCAGAGGTTCAGCACGATATTCCAAACGAAAGCCGTTCAGTCATGACGTTTGAGTGCCAAAGTAACAAAAAAAAAAAAAAAAACTTAGCGTCCCTGCGTAATGCCTGGCAATAACCGGCATTTGAATACGTGCTTGTGCGCACTAGGAACCAGTTAGGATCCAACGATACGCAAGCTCTAAATATGGCTATGACATTTGTGAGTTTTGACTTGTGCACAACCGGGGTTCAAATCTGGCCTAATGATATTATGTAGTTCACCCTAAAAATTAGAACACTGTCATCAATAAATTATCGTTTCAAACGTTAGATGTTTATTTACTGTATAGCAAACAAACTAGAAGAGGGAATCTACTGCCTGTACTGATCCTGATAAGATACTGATACTGTGAGTTACTGTGGCCGAGAGAGCTCAACAAGCTGTGACTGAAGAGAACACATGAAAATAGAAAAAGACACCAGCAAATTAAGAAAACATCTTCATTGGTTTGGTAAAACATGCGTTGCAAATACTCACAGCACAGTGAAATACAGAAACGCGCTGCAAATACTCACAACGCAACCAAATACAGAAACACGCTACGAAACGTTGTGAGTATTTGCGACATGTTTCTGTATTTGGTTGCATTCTGAGTATTTGCAGCACATATGTTGCCAAATGATGAAGATGGTTTCTTAATTTGCTGGTGTTTTTTTCTATTTAGGTGATTTCTTCATTTTCAGCATGTTGAGCTCTCTCAGCCACCGTACTAAGAGGGCAAAAGCATTATTACATTTGTCTGCCTTGTCTCAAAATCTTGACTTAATTTTCTTGTGATCTTGACGTAACAAAAGCCATTTCAAAACATATATATAGATAAAGCAAATTTGTTTTTACTTTTACTATTTACTATTAATCTGTGAATTCAGCTCTGTTCATATCTATAACGTGTCCATCATGTGCACAATGCTGTTTATTTTAAGCATGCTGCAGTTATGTCATCTGCTGCTATCTTTTTAAAGTCAGTCTAATTGGCAATCAATGTTTTTATCATTCATCAGCTGAACAAAATAACATTCTTAAAGGGATTCTAACGTGTCATTATCGTTAGTTGTGGTGTGGACTTCCCTAATCGGGACTGGTCACTCTAGTGTGCTCTCACGCTAACTTGGCTTTGAATTCCCCACCAATAGCAACCCAGCTCGGTAGACAGAGGTCGGGTCAACAGATAACCAAAAGTCCAATTTATCGCAGCCCAAACCATTCTCGCTCGTTTAGCTTGGAGAAAAACAGATGTCCTGGTTTAGGACTGATAACGCTCGCTGCCTGCTGATAAATTCACATTCAGGTGGACAAGCTAGGGGGAAATGGGTTTGCGAGGAGTGTGAAAAGGATTGCAGTTGGGAGGGAGGGAGGATGATTAGAGCCAAGTCTGTGCGACGGACAGAGTCACAGTGTGACAGATCAGCGTTGACGGCCAGTGTCTTGACAACCTCCGGATGGAAGGCTGTAATTTGATCAAGCTATCAATCAATACATCCAGATGGGCATCAATCAAGAGCGTAACGTGCTGCACCCTTATCCTCCCTTCGGCGGCCAATGAGAAAAACGAGACAGGAAAATAGGGGACTCAATTTCTTGTTCGGCTCCCCTTCCCTCACTTGACAGCATCAGACTGAGCAGGGTCACCCTGGCCTGGGTATGCCTGACAGAAACACTTAGATGGTGGAAGTAAGTCCCACATGACTGGACACATTAATGAAGCAGGTGAAGGAGGTGCAGAAGTGCTGGAAATATGAGTGATTGTGAATTAAATGAACGCTGCACTCTTCCAATGGTACTGAGGACAGTTCAGTACCGCAAGAAGAAGTGAGAAACTGATAAGCGTGACATTATAACGGTGCTTTAAGACTCCTTGCGATAAACAACAAAAGTCGCCTCACTAGCCAATTATTAAAAATCTGACAGCATCAGCTGTCAGGAAAGCCACTTCAGAAGCCATTCATAACCGGTGTCTTTGGAGAAACAGGGCAGAGTAATGTTAGGTCATAAAAAGCAGGCATTAAGAAATAGGTTATCTACATCTTGGGTGTTGAACTAGGAATAATTGGTGAACTAAAGCTTAGTGGAAACTCTAAATGTAGTGGAAACACAGATAAAAACACCCCCGAGTCAGGAGAAGAATACAATCTACAGGTCTGCCAAGGCGTTAAATTGAAACCCAAACCCAGCCTGCAAACGAGAACCCGTGACCTGATCCAAACGGTATTGTCCGATTTTATGACTAAACAGGGCATTGCTCACTCTTTTTCTTTTCTTTTTCAAGCGAGTAGACCCAGATGCACGTTTACAGAGAGCCAAAATGTATGTTCAAATGAAAAGAATATATATATTATAAATACCATATTTATAATGATATATTTCAAATGCACATTTTAGAGAGCCAACTAATAAATATTACTTTAAATATGATGATGATTATCAGATGCATATTTATAAAAAGCCAAAAGCCTGACAATATATGTTAAAATTAAAAGTTAATAATCATAATAAGAATAATAACAACAACAACATGCGAGAACATATTAGAACATGTTATTGAAAACAGTCATTTTGTTTGTATTTGGTTGTTTGTATTACATGTAACTAACCGAAACCACGCTCCAATCCTAACCCATTAGTAAGTACATACAGTTAATTATTATTATTCAGAACTTCAATTGACAATTACACTGTTAAACTTTAAAATAAAGTGTAACCCTTTATTTTACAGTATGTGCACTTATGTGTACTTACATTGTACTTACCCAAGAAAGTACTGGGTAATATAAGGTAACGACATGGGTTAAAGTTAGGTTTCAGGGTTAGTACCTAGTTATTACACAAATATTGTGATTACTATAATAAGTACATAGAGAAGTTAACTGTAAATTAAACTGCTACCGTATTTTTTTTAATTTTTTTTTTACATGTTAAAGAAAAAAGAAAACATACCTGTTCAGGTGTAAGATCCCTCTGTTCATTAGCTAGCATCTCGTATCCCACCATGAACTTGCGTATGGTTGCGGACCGCAGTAGAGGAGGATAGTAGTGAGCGTGCAGCTGCCAGTGGCTCATGTCTTCCTGTAGATGACTTCCTGTCGGAGCCCCTGGAGTGTAACAGACCACAACTGTTACCACACATAATGCAATGTTAGTGGACACTATTAAGAGCATCATCATATCTACATTCAATTTCAATTTAAAAACAACATATGCCCAACCCAATTTTCTTCCATAATGTGACATATTTCCAAATGGAAATGGATTTTAAATGAGAAAATAGAGCCTGACCTAAAAGCGAGTTTGCAGTGGATTGTGGGGAGAATGAAAATGCAGTCCAAGTAGGGCTGGGCGAAAGTTGTAGAAACCAGACCATTAATTGTGGTTTTAAACTACTCTTTATTGTGAGAACCTAACAAAGACTTGCCAAACAACTGAACATTCAAAACATTTTTTTAAATTCTTTACACTTTTACTTTTAACAAAATAAATATCTTACAAGAAAAAATATATTTCTTAGAGTCTGCATGTTCTAACGGGTGATATTGTTTCAAGTCATGAAACATGTTTGTGTTGCCTGACTTTGATGATGCGTATATTCAGCACACTTTACAGTGCAAGGCAGCAATATTAATATTATCACGTCTTGGCTCTTAGAAATTCACGTTTGACAGTAGCTTGAGCTAAGATGCAGATGTAAATGTATGTCCATTAACAAAAACAGTAACATCTATAAAAATTGTAATTGTAATTTTATAACGTAAAATTGAAATATTATTTGAATATTATTGTTTTATTAAAATTAACCATTGCTCTTCCATAGTAGCGTACATTTAGATCATGATAACCCTGCATATATCAACTCACTACCCCGGTAAAATGTAACTACAGTAAATGGTTTTTATGGTATTTGTATGAAATACATAGTATAACGCACAAATGCTATAGCTTAATCACATTAGTCCTTTAATACATTTAATGCATGTCTACATTAAAGGTAGGGTAGGCAGGATTTAAAAAAAAAAAAAAAAAAAAATCCAAAATTTGTTTAAACTGTCTTTATATACCAATACATAATTAAAATGTAAGTGCTCTGAAAAAGAAAGTATAAAAATTGAGTGTCTGTAGTCCTCTCAGGGTTGCAATAAACACAGCTACTTATCTCCATTCAGCTTCCACGATGAAAGCACTGTTACCGTCACTTTTCAGCCCCTTGATGTCCCTCAGTTGTCCACCGCTGGAAAGCCCCGATATTAAATAAAGACTTTTTGGCCATAGCCTTTTTAAATACTGTCTTTCTTTTTTTGCCTTCGCTGACTGTATATGCAGGTACTGGGATTTTTGACTGCTAAATTCTCGGCCATAATTGTGATTCTTTCTAGCGTCCGTGCTTCTTCCCCTCCTCGAGTCAAACGGGTGCGCGCGTGTGGGCGGCTCCTGTAGCAGCGGGGGTGGTAGCCATGGTAGCGAGGGAGAGTGACAGTCGCCCAGCCAATCATTTCATTCGTCCCGAATGGATAAAAGTAGCTGTGTTTATTGCAGCCCTGAGAAGACTACAGACACTCGATTTTTATACTTTCTTTTTCAGAGTACTTACATTTTAATTATGTGTTGGTATACACTCACCGGCCACTTTATTAGGTACACCTGTCCAACTGCTCCTTAACACTTAATTTCTAAGCAGCCAATCACATGGCGGCAACTCAGTGCATTTAGGCATGTAGACATGGTCAAGACAATCTCCTGCAGTTCAAACCGAGCATCAGTATGGGGAAGAAAGGTGATTTGAGTGACTTTGAACGTGGCATGATTGTTGGTGCCAGAAGGGCTGGGCTGAGTATTTCAGAAACTGCTAATCTACTGGGATTTTCACGCACAACCATCTCTAGGGTTTACAGAGAATGGTCCGAAAAAGAAAAAACATCCAGTGAGCGGCAGTTCTGTGGGCGGAAATGCCTTGTTGATGCCAGAGGTCAGAGGAGAATGGCCAGACTGGTTCGAGCTGATAGAAGGGCAACAGTGACTCAAATAACCACCCGTTACAACCAAGGTGGGCAGAAGAGCATCTCTGAACGCACAGTACGTCGAACTTTGAGGCAGATGGGCTACAGCAGCAGAAGACCACACCGGGTGCCACTCCTTTCAGCTAAGAACAGGAAACTGAGGCTACAATTTGCACAAGCTCATCGAAATTGGACAATAGAAGATTGGAAAAACGTTGCCTGGTCTGATGAGTCTCGATTTCTGCTGCGACATTCGGATGGTAGGGTCAGAATTTGGCGTCTACAACATGAAAGCATGGATCCATCCTGCCTTGTATCAACGGTTCAGGCTGGTGGTGGTGGTGTCATGGTGTGGGGAATATTTTCTTGGCACTCTTTGGGCCCCTTGGTACCAATTGAGCATCGTTGCAACGCCACAGCCTACCTGAGTATTGTTGCTGACCATGTCCATCCCTTTATGACCACAATGTACCCAACTTCTGATGGCTACTTTCAGCAGGATAATGCGCCATGTCATAAAGCTGGAATCATCTCAGACTGGTTTCTTGAACATGACAATGAGTTCGCTGTACTCAAATGGCCTCCACAGTCACCAGATCTCAATCCAATAGAGCATCTTTGGGATGTGGTGGAACGGGAGATTCGCATCATGGATGTGCAGCCGACAAATCTGCGGCAACTGTGTGATGCCATCATGTCAATATGGACCAAACTCCCTGAGGAATGCTTCCAGCACCTTGTTGAATCTATGCCACGAAGAATTGAGGCAGTTCTGAAGGCAAAAGGGGGTCCAACCCGTTACTAGCATGGGGTACCTAATAAAGTGGCCGGTGAGTGTATATAGACAGTTTAAACAAATTTGTGGGGGGGGATGTAGAAAAATTCTGCCTACTCTACCTTTAAATATATAATCAAATGCGATTAATGATACCATGGTGCAGTTAGTGTTATTACAGTAAATCCAAGTTAAATGATGATGATTTGTAGATTGAAAAGTCCTCTCACTGCATCATTTCACACAGTGTTTCTCAGCGCTGTTTCATCTGGCGTTAAACTAGTTTAAATCAATGAGTAGTACTGTTTCATTCCGCTTTTGGTGCATAAACATTAATATTGAACATTTATCTGGTACAAACATACTATGATCAGATGCTTCTCACCGCTGTCATTTTTGATGCGTTTATTTTGTTACTGACAGGAAAGCACAGCACATATTTACATATTCACATATTCATAAACACTGCTTTCAGCAGGGTGGACGGCGTCAGGATGTATGCTAACAGTATATCACAGCAAACGTATTTCAAACTTCTCTTTACCCCTAAGTGAAGAATGAAAAAGAACTTCTCTGTGAGTATATCAGGGCCTTAAACCACTGCATAAAACAAAAAGGATTACCTACAATAATAAAATAGCTGCCATTTGCCCTTAGACCAAGTTATTATATGACGAAAGATTAACAAAGAGCAACGTTTTTTGGAATAACTTTCCATGATGAACTCTATCAAATAAGACCAAGAACATTTATTAAGAAAAGTAATAGGGTCAAGTTTAAATTCATATTGATTCTAGAATGATGTCACGACCTCTATCGACTGAACAGATGTGATATTTGCAAGGAAATGAAAGTTCAGTCGTTCCCATTAAGAAGTTAAGACGCAGCAAGCAATGGCTCATTAAGTTTACTACGTGTTTCATTTTCAGCAACGGAACAAAAAAAATCCAAGCTATCCTGACGGAGGTCATTCTCAGAACCCCTTCAAAAAAGTCAAAAATGACTGGGTGAGCGGTTCATTCCAATCAAAATGACTTGGCATCCGTCTATCTTACAAGTGAAAGAAGTGTATGTGGCTATACATCAAAGCTGAATATGCTGAACACAACAAACCACAGCAACTAAATCCTTCATTAAGAACCCAGCCAATGTACAATAACAAGGCCTGCAAACCTTCGGATGCCAGTGGCATGTGAGACATCTCTTGTAAGGTTTCACGGTGCATATTAAGTTATAAAATGGCTGTGAGAACCAGTGGTTTGGCAGTCCGCCCAATCCCAGATCCCCCCTCTCTTATCCCCATGTAATGAAAAGCGTATCATGCAAGTTAAATCAGATTCATCCTGACTGCTCCAGTGAAACGGCTGTTCATTTCCTTTGCTGGCATTTTCTCGACTGCCTCGTGCTAGCTGGATGTTACAGGGTTTGGAGCGGGGTCTTGCTTCCCAGCACTCACATGCACACACATATCTCTTTTTGGCCCGTCTTGGGTTTCTTCCCGAGTTTGTTGACGTTCCTGCTTTACGTTTGGCTCTCGGCTCTCAGGGGTCACTTCAATGCAGTGCGGAGGTATGTAGAGATCGCTGGCTGGCGGCCATTTTCATCCGAGCCAGTGAAAATAATAAAAGGCTCAGATTCTCCAACACTGTACCTAATTTAAACAGTCTGAACGTGTAAAAAAACACTCTGCACAATGGCCAAGAATATCAAGTTTGGTGAGCTGAGCTCTACAAGACATTCCATGTCTATTTACCAATTATAGTGATGTCATCGCTTCTAATACAATTGGGAACGCTGCATGCAATTGGATTGTTCATACGCCTAACATGTACCATTATTATGATTCATGAACATCGCTGAATATTAATGCACCACACAACGTAGTGTGTGTGTGTGTGTGTGTGTGTGTGTGTGTGTGTGTGTGTGTGGCCTGGTAAACCCTACGTTATGGGGACAAAATGTCCCCACAAGGATGGCAATATCCGAAATCCTTGTTCGTGTGGGGAAATTTTTTGGTCCCCATGAGGAAATCAGCTTATAAATCACACTAAGTGATGTTGTTTGAAAATGTAAAAATGCAGAATGTCTCCTGTGATGGGTAGGTTTAGGGACAGGGGCAGTGTAAGGGGACAGAATATACAGTCTGTACAGTATAAAAACCATTACGCCTATGGAAAGTCCCCATAAAACATGAAAACACAACATGTGTGTGTGTGTGTGTGTGTGTGTGTGTGTGTGTGTGTGTGTGTGTGTGTGTGTGTGTGTGTGTGTGCGTGTGTGTGTGTGTGTGTGTGCGTGTGCTCTTTCAAATTGTAGAAAGGGAAGACCAGGGCTGGTTTTCGCATGAGGACGTTGTCACAAGTATCATCAAGTCAATAATTCAATATATTTGAGTCAAAAGTCCAGTTGCACAAGTGTGTATTTTCTCCAATAGTGGTTTTTTATGTTTGTTTTAAACACTGAGTTCAGATAAGGTCATTCTACTCCAAACAAAATGTCAATATCACATATATATATATATGATATATATATATATATATATATATATAGACCTTATTTGAACTGAAAACACAATATAACTACACTGGGATACATTTAGGTAGGTGTCATCTATACTGAAGCTAGATTTTAACTACATGTTTGGCGTATGTTCTGGAGACAAGAGTTTTCTTCATAACTGTTCAGTTAGGTAAAGTTGCCATGTATGTTTTATGGTTTGTATATTTTTAACATTTGTAATAGTACAGTAACATGCACGCACGCACACACACACACACACACACACACACACACTTCGTTTTCACAACCACCAATTATAATCAAGGCTGAAGCACTACTAATTTTGGTTGCCTCATTAGCAGTGACAATAGTGCATCAAAAAAGAGCAGACTCTCACTAATATATAATGAAAAGTTGATCTGAAGTTTGCTCCTAATAAAAATAGGAACTCTTTTTGCGTAAGCAGAAATGTGCCCCCTCCATGATGAACTAGGATTAGCTAAATAATAAGGCAAGCTGAATTCAAGGTATGCTTTTAGAGCTTTTATTCAATTGAAGTCTTTATGTATTATCCACAAAGGTACACTACATGCTTACTTGTTTGGAAAAGACTGAAGCTATCTAATAATTCTCAATTTGCACCACTGTGCAGAAATGTCCAAAACACAAACAATTTCAATGACAGTAAAGGCAGGATTTCAGGGCTGAAAAGTTCCACTAGTTACAGCGACTGGCTGGTAATTTTTGATAAACTGACTGTTTATCCTGGTTCTCCAGCTAAATATATAAATCCATAAAAGAGGCCTCCAACATACTGATTAAATTTTCAACATGAAATGCATTACATTTCTTGCTGTAAAAAAGGAGCTGTTTATTATATACAGACCACACTAAGCTCCAACATCCTGGGGTGGAGGAAGCTAAAACATGTTCTTGCTAGATGTGCCTAAACACACTGAAAGCCACTGGCTCTTGCTGATCTTGTGGTCTGTGTCTTCTTTTAGCCTTCAATTGACATGGCTCGATATTCCTTCATCTGCTTTTATAGAGGATCATTATGAAAAGGTCTTTGTTGGAGGTAAACATTCTTTTATAACTTTCCCCACTGAAAAAAAAAAAGATATGAATAAAATAAAATAAAATAAAATAAAATAAATGTAAGGTAAGAATTTGCTTCATCGTGTCAAACTACTTTTTCTGATGATGTCACCAAACCCTCTTATGAGCCAAGTTACAAAACCCAGAGAGCCGCCTATGTAGACAACTGGCCTAGAAGTTTTACTATAGGGAAGATTGTGAAGATACATTGTAGCATGATTATTTCTGTTAAATAAAACTAAAATCATAAAAGATTTTGGATTTAAATTTAGTTTAATATAATGCACTGTACTTAAATAACTAAAACTAAAATAAAAACTTTAGACATATTTGGATATGTAATATTTCATATTACGTGGATAACAGGTGAACATGTTCCTCCAAACAACAGTGAGAAATCGATTCTCGGAATAGAGTCCACCAATTCCAGAACGAGGAACCGGAGTCGGATCCAAATATTTCAGAATCGAACAGCCCTAACAGGTTGCATGCTACATTCGTCCAATCAATGACACTGACACTGCAAATATGCAAATAAGAACATTAAACAAGTTTAAGAACGTACAGCGTGAAGTCAGTTTATGAATACCCAGGGTTAATAGTTAAATTACGAGCAGTGTGTAGCGTGAAGCAAGATAACCCGCGGTTTAGAATGATGAACTATTTCAAGTGTGAAAAGCCTAATACTTGTATTCAGCCAGAAGATTTTACCTGTATTTGCAAAAGTAAAACTTATTCAAGGAACCAAATTAAGTAAGAGCAGAAGGTGACATCAGCAAGAGTGTCTCATTAACGGTAAAAGTTGCCATGCTGCTAACACACAACAGATCTGCGCTAATTAGCCCGCTAACGCTACCTCCCCGGCTCATCAGAACGCCTTTGTGCCTTCAGTGACAAAAAAAACAAAAACAAATATTTCCTTTCCCCAAACTAATGAGCTCCATTGGAAACAAAATAACAAGCTTTTCATGGGACGCGGTGTGTACTGGCGTCCTTTATTAAAAGTGACTTTCCACTTTTCCAAACATTAAATCAAAGTCGAGGTCTCCTAAAACTAAAACCGGTTGAAAGTGAAGCTTGTGGCTTGTACATCTTATTTCCTACGTTTGCTTTTGGAGTGAAATGTGTCCTGGACAGGTTGCACTCATCACTTTCTGCTATCTTCCGGCTCTCTATAACTGGGTGAAGAGAAACATATTATCCTCTCAATAAAATCTCCAGCTCTCTTCATCAGGTATCTGTATCTGAGAAGACTCGCTCACACACACTGTAGGAGGTGGACATGCCGAGTGTGTACTGAACAATCGTTGAGTTCATCAGGACCATGTCAAACCCCTGTCCGTCAGACACCAGATGTTCTAGCATTAGGAGGTCAGGACATCGAGACTCTCACGATGAGGCTTGCCACTGCTGGAATCTGTTGTGCTCATGGGAAGAAGACTGACACATTTAAGTACAGAAAATATATCAGGATGTTTACAGATGCATCAGTTAACATAATGAACAACTAGATTTTTGAGTGGTACTTGGTCTTTCCAAAACTGCCAGTTTAACTGCTATGTGATTGCTAAGGGTTTTGAGGGTGTTTTTTATGTAACTGCTTAACGATGGTCTAAAGTGCGCGGTGCAAGTGCACTTAGGTCGTGTCCGAATCCACTTTTGCTAGTTTAACGACGGGAAAAATGGTCGGCGCTCCCGGCGCATGGTCTAAAAGGGTTGTCCCTATTCACAGTGAGTAATGGGTGTGTATTGGGCGTAACGTGCAATAAACCAATCAGAGTCTCATCTCCCATTCCCTTTAAAAGCCAGTTGCGCTCAGTTGCGTTGTTGTGTTCTGTTTAGCGCGTGGGTTCGTGTTTATATCGGCTGGGTGCTTTCTCATCAACCGCAAGCTTTCATGTTGTCATGTTGGTGTGGACACAGTCTCTGAGAGCTCTCATTGGTTGCTTGTTGGTGTCATGTTTTAATTCAGCACATGGCTTGTGATTGATTTCACAGTTCATGTGCTCTGGTTTGTGTCATGTTTGCTGTGAGCACATGGCTTGTCATGTTTGTTTCTATGTGCCATTAGCTCTCCATATTTATTCTCCTTGTGTGTCATGTCTACCTGTTGTTTCCTGCCTTACCTTGCCTTGTCCAGCCAGTCATGTTTTTCCCCACAGGGTAGTTTATGTTTTGTTTTGTTTTTTTGATTAATAAAACACCCATATCTGCATTCTTGAGTCCTCGCCTCAACCCTTCACCCATCTCTGACAGACTGTGGCTTGTAAACAGGCCTGATAAAAATAGTTTGTTCCCAACTTAATCTGAGGCTTCATACCCACGATGAGAAGCTTAGGAGAAATGCCAGTTCTCATCTCTAGAGCTTTTATTGTTTACTTCTCTTTTTCTTTTCTTTTTTACCATGCATGGCATGGTCTTATCAAAACAGTGAATCTGAAATGTAATCAGGCCAATATGGGGGGTTCTTCTGGGAAAAGAAAGCTATTTGGATTATATCAGGGACAAAGGTATTTGAAGGTGGTATCGCAATGAGGATTCATTTGTGAAATTTGCATGTACTAACATTGTAGCTCCACTATAAACTCTGAGACAGAATAATATCGTTCTTGCAAATTACTAGTTTAAATAAACAGATAACTTGAGTACATACATGTTGCTTACAATATCTTTCTAAATCAAAAGAATTTGAATATTACATATTGTTTAACTATATAGTTACCCTGCCCCAGGCTATTTACACGATTATTAATCTTTTACACAAATATGGATGGATGGATATTAGGACTATCACAATAACATAACACATAATTATTCAAAGTAGCATTCCTCAAAACTGATGCTAATTGTCTCTCAACACAGATTCGTGTTACTTGTGTAAACTATTTCTACCAGTTTATGAAGGCTCTAATGAAAATGAGTTGATAAATGAGTTGATTCATTCACACTTATGTGTCTCTTGAAGCACATTGTTAATGAAGCCTTCAATGTCGAGAACAATTCCTTGAAACATTGATTTTCCATGTTCTCTCGGTTCCTCGTGTGAAGGGAAGCATTGAGAGCCAAACTTCTGTTCAGCCGTATCCTCCTCTCACACACACTTCTGCAAGCTGCTCTCAGCCCCAGTTGAGACTCGACATCTTTACTAAAAGGCACCTTGGAGAGACGCCATCTTTAGTTGGGTGTACAGCACATCAATGAACAAATGTGAGCGCTATAAGATAATACAATACACACAGATTATTAATATACATGTGAGCCATATGTTGTTAAGGGAACATTTCTGCTCCTTAAAATGGTTTGAACGGTGAAAAAAAGTGTTTTTCAACATCCAGTATTAAAATATAGCTTTATAATAGCGGAATAATACATTTATTGGAATTCAAAAAATATTATTTTCTTTTAAATGTAAAATGAACAATTTTAATTATTGTATACTATTGTAATATTTTCATTATTTCTTTTAACAAGTCTTAAATTCTTAGATTTTGTTCAAATAGATTTTTTTTAACAGAGTGACTGATGATCAGAAATTTTAATCATTTGAATTAAAATTCCACTTGAAGTTTGATCAAGGCCATGATCAGATCTTTAGTCCAGGATGTGTTAATAAAAGTTTTAAAACAGTTAGAGAGACTTTCAGTTTTTAAGATCTCAAGTCAAATAATGTGAAAGTATTTTTCGCCTACAATATAATAGGACAGTATGCGATTTCAGATGCAGCCGCAGTGTTATTTTGGAGCTTGTACAGATGCAAAATATATTCGAGTCATTGGGCTCAATTTGTTTCACGCTGACAAACGTGATTCAGACAGAAGCAAAGTGAATTAAATATAAAAATAACACAAAACAACAGAATATTTGAATGTTTCAGGCCTCAGACATGCAGAAAACTGCAGCCCGTCCTGATGTTTTAAGTGTTTCTCTGACAGAATAGCCCTAATATCTGTGTAAGAATGATTTAATATGCCTGGCTGCTTATTCAGACAAGCCTGACCATGGCATATTAGGGACGATGCCATCCCTTTTATGAGGATAATTCATTTGTCGGGTATGAAATGGCCTGTGGATCCCGGCGACGGGGGATAAGAGGCAGGAGGTTATGGTGGGTAACTAAAAGCGATCCTCTTCTGATGATTTACTTCAACAGATATTGGAAGAAGCAACTTTATGGCAGAATAGAATTGAATACACTTAAACTAGCTGCAGCACACAGTGTGTACTGAACGCTAGACCTTCAAGACAAATAATTCTTTGAAAGTTTCAAACTTATCTGTTCCTTTGACAGAACAAAAAAAAAAAAAAAACCTGTCAAATGAAATGGTCTTTGTGACTGGGGGAAAAATGGCTGTAGATCTGGCAATTTTTCCATCTCAGATGAGTCACTTGTCACTTCTCACAAAAGTGACACATCTAGTTTTTAAATTGAAGGCGAGGATTTGACAGCTTCTGCGGATGAGTTCAAGGCTATTGAAAGATCAACCGCGAGTACACACTATAGGAGAGAAGTTCATAGCCCTGCACACATTTAAACGCTCAGTTTCTCATTCTCTTAAAGTGAACACTTTACATGATCGTCCTCAAATGTGCGTCATTCTCATCGCCAACTATAGCTAATATACAGAAATCATCACACACTTTGCCAAACAAACAACAGAGTACAAGCAAAGAAATAGAAGAAAAAGGGCTGACAGATATTTAGTATACTTAGGAATATAAAATTTACCACAATGTTTTACATTTACAATACACTGCAAAAACATCAGCGACGAGCACAAACTATAAGAGCTGAATAAAAATGTATTTCTGGGTGTATTAATACAAATTAGTTCCAATTCGACAGGCTCCTGGTTAGTGATCCTGGTAGTATTTGTGCCATACCTTATTTTCCCAACACAGAAGTAAGCTATTTCCTGTGAATGTGCAAGGCTTCGTGTGAAAGTATTTACACTACAAACTGTGTGTGTGATTATAATAAATTAAAATATTATGATAAATACCAATTTGCAATTTGGTACAGTTGAATTTGGTATAGCTGGAAGCGGATGACAACGGAAGACTCGACATATTCAAGTTGTTTCTGTTCTTGCATTAAAGAAGGTGGATAAATATCACTTTGTTTTGTAAGAATATTGCATGTATTGATTATGGTTCCAAAATGTCACCCTAACAAAGTTTCTCAGTTTGGGACTATATATCACAATAAAAATGTTGGGTTAATTTTGAATCGTAATCACTCGTGGAAGGGATCGTATTGAGAGATGTCACCTGGAAAACAAACCAGTCGGGAAACGCTGATCTAACAGAGTTTGACTCTCTATATGGTCAGAGAAAGGTCCTGTCCATTTTTCTCCAGCGCCCTGAAGGTTATCTGATGTCAAGGTAATTTCTCTTATCGGTCATCAGAGCATTTGTCCTTCACTTCAGAGGATTTCATTTATTTTCCATCTATGACCTTGATAGTCCTCAGATCGAAGAGCCTAAGGCATTTACAGACGAATCCACGATAATAAGACATCTCTTTTTAAATTGTGATAATCTTCTTTTCTACATCTCAAATGTCTGTCTCGCTCTCCAATACACTTTTCAAGTAAATCTATAAATGCTGAATGCTTGTTTCTTAACAACACCGTACCTGGTAGAATCTGAAAAATCAATCCATCCCAGAAATTAAACATCTCGGTCGCAAAGACGTCTACGTGCTTTACCAGCGGCCATTATACCTGCTCATCTCTGACTCCTCCACTTCTCTTTGTTCTTCCCAGTGTGAAGACTGTAAAGGTCCATCTTTCAAAACTTCTATTGCTTTGCTCTGCAATTGTTTAATGGAGCATCTCTGCGGATTTCACAGGCTCCATTACTGCCATTAAAATAATTGCAAAGCTCGACTACACTCACTCCTTTTGTTAAGGAGCAGGAGAGGGATTTGACAGATGACTGCTCCTCGCAATTATCAGCTGGAGATTAAAGCACCGGAGCTGACATCGCTGGAACAATCTTCTGCAGGACTGAACCCAGGACTTCATGTTATGTTGTGTCTGTAAATTTATATTTTATGTATTTTTTATTTTATTTGTATCTGTTGGGAGTGAGAATGAGAAGGAGGTTATAGGGGGAGTGTGAGAAATCACTGAGCTGGAGAATAAAAATCAGAAAGCATGACGATTTCATTAAATTAGGTTCTTAAAGATGAAGGAACGAGCGAGATGATGTACTGTCTCACTACTGGCCGGTCTCATGCGGCTCCTTCACAGAGTTATCACACATCGCATCTGACTTCAATTAAGGTTGCAAGTAGCAGAGCCTGAAATCTAATTTAGTCTTATATCTTGCAGTATTTGAGAGAATTAATGTATTATCATCTGTTATCAGATCACTGTTTGCTTTGGGACAATTAACAGGTTGAGCAAAATCTGGAATGAATAAATGACAAAAGCAATATGGGTTGGTGGCATGACCAAAACCTATTGTTTCAGGTTATGAATAATTTTTTTGGGAAAACTTTTTCTTTAAAGTAATCATGCGGTATTGAAAGGTACTTTATTAATAATTAAGTTGATTTGTTTTAATAAGTTTAATCAATTAATAAATGTATATATAGAGAGCATTCAAATTAAATTTAAATTATTTCGAATTATTAGATTATACATATAATTATAATTTATTAATAATCAACAACAATAATAAAACAAAATAAATGTTTATATGTATATATATATATGTTATATATATATATATATATATATATTTATATGTTATATATATATATATATAACACAAGCATAACACAGGTGATATATATATATATATATATATATATATATATATATATATATATATATATATATATATATATATATATACACTACCGGTCAAAAGTTTGGGGTCAGTAAGATTTTTTATGTTTTTAAATGAAGTCTCTTCTGCTCACCAAGGCTGCAATTATTTGATAAAAAATAAAAATAAAAAAAAACTGTAATATTGTGAAATATTATTACAATTTAAAACAGCGGTTTTCTATGTGAAAATATAGTGAAGTGTAATTTATTCCTGTGATCAAAGCTGAATTTACAGCATCATTACTCCAGTCTTCAGTGTCACATTTTTTTAAATTATTATAATATGAAATTATTATAATATAATGCTCAAGAAACATTTATGATTATTATCCATGTTGAAAACTGTTTTTTACATTTTTATTTCAGGATTCTTTGATGAATAGAAAGTTCAAAAGAACAGCATTTATTTAAAATATACTCTTTTCTAACATTATAAATGTCTTTACTGTATAACTTTTGATCAATTTAACTCATCCTTGATGAATAAAAGTATTTTCTAATTTCTTTCCCCCAAAAATAAAAAATAAATTCTTACTGACCCCAAACTTTTGAATGGTAGTGATTAATGTTACAAAAGCTTTCCATTTCAGATCAATGCTGTTCTTTTGAACTTTCTATTCATCAAAGAATCCTGAAATAAAAATGTAAAAAACTGTTTTCAACATGGATAATAATCCTAAATGTTTCTTGAGCATTATATTATAATAATTTCATATTATAATAATTGTAAAAATGTGACACTGAAGACTGGAGTAATGATGCTGTAAATTCAGCTTTGATCACAGGAATAAATTACACTTCACTATATATTTACATAGAAAACCGCTGTTTTAAATTGTAATAATATTTCACAATATTACTGTTTTTTTTTATCAAATAATTGCAGCCTTGGTGAGCAGAAGAGACTTCATTTAAAAACATGAAAAATCTTACTGACCCCGAACTTTTGACCGGTAGTGTATAAATACATATAACAATTTATTTTGGTTTGCATCTATCAGATTCCTAAAAAAAAAAAAAAAAATGTTATGAATAAAATACCTTTAATTAAATAGACTTTTCAAACCTTTCAGTTATATACATAAATATTAATGAATTCAATTAAATATTAAATCAATAGGGTAGAGGGTTCATCTTCTATAATTATCCTTTCATTAAATATTTAATTAAAAATTTTCAAAAATGATATCAGGTCCCATATCCACATTGAAGTCATTGAGTATTGAGAGTAAATAATGAGTAACTCCAACCTCAAAAAGTTTTACATATTTTACATTGTAATGTTTGTTTCTGTCCACCTACATATATAAGGGGCTGCATACTGTATGATTTAATTTAATTAAGTTATGAACAATAGACTCAAAACAGTAAGGCATTATTAATAGATGACAGTATAAAACACATTTGAAGTTGTTATGAAGGACGTTATGCTAAACAACATTTAAAAAATTATTTGCAAAAAAATCTATTCATTCATAGCTATCCACATGATGAATTGTTCTGCAAATGCATAAATGTTCATAAATGTAGTTGAACAAATAATATTCATTTATATTTGATGAATGATTGTGGTTTATGATCCTCTGTTTGCGTTTCTCAAATAATGTGCCATTTTATACTGCAAGATTTGCGCAAGTGGCATTTTGAGAAACATTTATACGAAATCCATCAGGCAAAAATCCAGTTAAAGAGATTAAAATACACAGAAGAGAACAAGACAAATCCAATTCACCAAGAAATGAATAATCTTGTCTGCATTATTCAACCAACATATATAAAAGGCAAAGGCGACTACTGTATGATACATGACTGAATAATTTAAACCTGGCTGGGTTTATTGGTTCAGTTATAAATCAGATTTTATAATACTCTCTAGGCCACGGGCAGTGCTGAGTAAGGTTTCGGCAGCAAGACTTATTGGCAGATCTGGTGTGTTGATATTGGACGTGACAGTGATACGGCGCTCTGCCCCAGTGCAGCAGAAGTCTGGCCAACAGAACACCAGTCCAGCGTCACCGCCATCCTTAGCACATCTTTCCACTCATATATCCTCTGACAACCCTGTCAAACGCTCTTAAAGATCCCTCACTAGGCCTTATTAAAAAGTCATAAATAATTGAGACTGGTGGCTTTCAAATAAATGAATAAAACTGGATTTGTACACTTTCTTAACAAAATATGACTGGTGCTGCATGCTACAGGACATTTTCACAAATGTTTTACTTATGTTTGTTTATGCGGAAGGCAATAGGCATTGTAAGCGATGTCTATTATGCTTTTTGGGATATTACCTTTCATGAAGTGTGTAATATGGCTGTTTGTGAATATAAAATGTCTGCAAAGTTTCAAAGATCAAAGTCCAGATAAACAGAGTCCCGAAAAAAAAGAAAGAAGATTCTGAACTGCCTGAAACGAGGAATGAGACGGTAAAACCAACACCATCGCTACTGTCGACCAGTCACAACAGACTGAGATATCTGACCAATCAGAGCAGAGTAGACCAATAACAACATACTGAGCCTGAAATGGGACCTCAGTAATTCCAGTCTAACTTCCTGCTTGAACCTATGTAAGTTTGTAACACATTTGCATAATGTCAGCCTATGTCTTCATGTTGTCAACATGTCGAGAAGACGCAGGTTTCTGTGCTGCGAAAGGCAAATCCACTTTGCATGAACTTACAAAGGATGAGGACTCACACTAGAAATGAGACGGTACAACCAACATCATCGCTACTGTTTGTATCACTGTGTATTACCTAGGCCATCTGACCAACCAGAGCAGAGTAGACCAATCACAACAGACTGAGCCATCTGACCAATCAGAGCAGACCAATCACAACAGACTGGGCCATCTGACCAATCAGAGCAGAGTAGACCAATGACAACAGACTGAGCCATCTGACCAATCAGAGCAGACCAATCACAACAGACTGGACCATCTGACCAATCAAAGCAGAGTAGACCAATGACAACAGACTGAGCCATCTGACCAACCAGAGCAGAGTAGACCAATGACAACAGACTGAGCCATCTGACCAATCAGAGCAGACCAATCACAACAGACTGGGCCATCTGACCAACCAGAGCAGAGTAGACCAATCACAACAGACTGAGCCATCTGACCAATCAGAGCAGACCAATCACAACAGACTGAGCCATCTGACCAATCAGAGCAGACCAATCACAACAGACTGGACCATCTGACCAATCAAAGCAGAGTAGACCAAACACAACAGACTGAGCCATCTGACCAATCAGAGCAGAGTAAACTGTCTTAAAGGAGGGGTTTAGAGAGACTGAATCCTTGATCGAACCATTTCAGACACTGAGAAAAGACGTGTTGTGCAATGTGTATTATGAAAAAAAATTAAGTATTTTTTAACATTGGATGCATGTACGCCTGTTGTAGAAGACTCCAAACCAAAATTAGGAACCTTTAAAATAGCATAATCGGAGCACTTTAAAATAAAAATAAAGAAATAATAATAATTTAAAAAATAATGAATAAACTTCTCTCTTCAGAAAGTTGCACAATTTGAGGTGTCAATCATGTAGCAAAATGAGTGTGAGGTGAGTTACATGCCAACTTTAGCATGAGCAATAGTTCTGGTGATGTTTGCCTTAAGCATTACTAAAAGCCATCAAACCAAGCAAAGCTGTCAAAGTGAACAGAAGTGTGTAATACAAAGGTGAATTCTGACCTTGAATGGACTTAATTTGGATTCCTTTCTATGTTTTTTTAACTGAAAAGGTTAACATGCGTTATTCATAACAAATGATACGGGTCAGTGAAACATAAATGGGGAGAGCATGACAAGAAGGCTCTTTTTTGGATGTAACCCACATTAGGAAACGTCAGGATGAATTCGGTCAAAAGCATCTGTATTTGGTTTATCCATTCAGATAAACCATGTCCAGATGCTTTTCAATCAATTAACAAAGACGCCTACAATGGCCTGGTTGAATGAAAACCTGCACACACAAGAAAAGAGCAGCTTTTTCCTATGAAAGAATAAAGACAATGTTCTCAGCCAGAAGTGATGCAGTACAGAAATACTCACTATCTAAAGCTCCATTCACTGACTTTTTATGTAAAGCTATGAGCAGATGTGGAGATGTTGGATTGTAATTAATAGCTGAATTAATAGCGGAGGATAAATGTTTTTCAGGAAGTTTAGCGGCTATTGCTGCTAGTTTTGGTCGTTGGTTTTGAACGCTAGAACTATTGACACTTATTAGCGATCTTTTAGAAAATGCATTTCCTTATATAAGACATACAGTTAAATACAGTTAAATACATATAAGACATACACCTTAAATACATACTTTCACTCTCACTATACTTTCCCCCACCAATTACAATAGATTAAAAAGAAATGTCCTATGCGTCGGTTTGGTTTGTCCCTACCTTTACACAAATAAGCACAACCATTTTCAACTAATAATAATAATCAGAAATGTTTCTTGAGCATCAAATCATCATATTAGAGTGATTTCTGGAGGATCATGTGACACTGAAGACTGGAGTAATGATGCTGAAAATTCAGAATATATTCACATAGAAATATTTATTTTAATTGTAATAATACTTCTTTTACTGTATTGTATTTTTTATCAAATAAATGTAGCTTTGGTGAGGAGACGTTTTGTTTAGATTATTATCATTTAAAAAAATCTAGCAATTCATGTTTTTTTATGATCAATTTTCATATTTTAAGATTTGAAATTCAAGGTCTGGGACAATGGTTAAACAGTCAAATCTGTCTTTATTTGAAGACAGAAAGAAAGGTTTGGAACTACACGAGAGCGCGTACATGATGATAGAATTAATATTTTTGGGTGAACTATCCCTTTAAACAAAGCAAAAAATAAATAATGAAGGCATGGTAAAAAAAAAATATCTATAGGGAGTTTTAATGTGACCTTCATTTAAAAAAAAACAAAAAAAAACAGAGAAACACATCCAAATGCAGAAATAAAATAAAAAATTTGGTATGATTTTAAACATTAAAAATGTGTAGTTCAGTGCCAAGGTATTTAATCAGAACAAACCCAAGGACGCCATGACCTGAGCTTTCCTGTTACTCACACTATATTCCTGCTACCTACAAACTCCTTTAATTAAAAACCTAAACTCATTTTAGACTACTACAGTTCTTATTTCCTGCCAAGCAAAACCTTGCTTTCTAACACGTGTGTGTGTGTGTGTGTGTGTGTGTGTGTGAGGTCCCAGACCTCGATAAAGCCCTTTATATTATTCAGTGATGGCAGAAGCGTCTCGTTATCTCTCTCTTCCCTCTTAAATTCACACATTGCTAATTGTAAGAGCGAGGTGGAAGCTTGCGAACACTCGACTGCCTGGCAAACGCGAGCCCAATGAAGCAGATTAATCATTTACATGACGGATGCTCTCGCTGCCGGTGCATGCTGGGTAAAACAACAGCCGGGCACGTCAGTGATGTGATCAATCCAGCAGGAGTGCCGGCGATTATATCATCAAGAAATAATGAACATTGTGGGCCTTAAGTGTACGTTAGAAGGAGCAAGAGACAGTCAAAGAATCTGTTTCATCGAGCCGTCCTATAGGCGTATGCTGGAGACCGATGCTGGCGAAGTCAATTCCAGGCAATGCATGCTGGGAAATGCTCAGTGCGTTCCGATAGGTCAGAGATTGGCAGGTTTACTGGCGACAGGTGTCAGATTTGTGGCCCGACACTAAAGCTGTCATTCAGCGACTGTGAGAATCATCTGAGTGTGCAGTGGCTGGTCGGGTGAGGCCATAACAAGATTTGAGATTAAATCAGTGTGTGCGTCGTCCCGTGGCAGACCCTCGGCCCGCTGCTGAAAGGCCAGAGCACAGCAGAAGGTGTCAATCATTCTCTGATATCATTTCTACTACAGGCATGGAGTGATGCTTCACCGCAAGCACACATTTGACAGTGAGCATGTGTGGCATGATGAGAATATATATTTATTCAGATTTAAAACTAAATATGGATAGTTGACAATGTTTATTTATTATTTCAACAACAAAAAATAACTAACTAACTAACTGTCTGACTGTCTATCTGTCAAACTGTCTGTCTGTCTGTCTGTCTAACTAACTTTCTGTCTGTCTGTCTGTCTAACTAACTAACTAACTAACTGTATGTCTGTCTGTCTGTCTGTATGTCTTTCTAAGTAACTGTCTGTCTAACTAACTGTCTATCTGTCTCTCTAACTAACTGTCTGTCTGTCTGTCTAACTAACTAACTAACTAACTAACTAACTGTATGTCTGTCTGTCTAACTGTCTGTATGTCTTTCTAAGTAACTGTCTGTCTAACTAACTGTCTATCTGTCTGTCTAACTAACTGTCTGTCTGTCTGTCTAACTAACTGTCTATCTGTCTGTCTAACTAACTGTCTGTCTGTCTGTCTAACTAACTGTCTGTCTGTCTAACTAACTGTCTGTCTAACTAACTGTCTATCTGTCTGTCTAACTAACTGTCTGTCTATCTGTCTATCTGTCTGTCTAACTAACTGTCTATCTGTCTGTGTGTCTGTCTGTCTAACTAACTGTCTGTCTGTCTGTCTGTCTAACTAACTGTCTATCTGTCTGTCTAACTAACTGTCTGTCTAACTAACTGTCTATCTGTCTGTCTAACTAACTGTCTGTCTGTCTGTCTGTCTAACTAACTTTCTGTCTGTCTAAATAACTTTTTGTCTGTCTGTCTAACTGTCAGTCTGTCTAACTAACTTTCTGTCTGTCTGTCTAACTAACTAACTAACTGTATGTCTGTCTGTCTAGCTGTTTGTCAGTCTGTATGTCTGTCTAACTACCTGTCTAACCAACTGTCTGTCTGTCTAACCAACTGTATGTCTGTCTAACTGTCTGTCTAACCAACTGTCTGTCTGTCTGTCTAACTAACTGTCTGTCTGTCTGTCTGTCTGTCTAAACAACTAACTGTCTGTCTGTCTGTCTAACCAACTGTCTTTCTGTCGGTCTACCTATCCATCCATCCGTCCGTCCGTCCGTCTTAAGCTTCTTCAGCATTCTCAGTTCAGCCACAGCCTCCAGTATAACTGAGAGTTTACATTCACAGCAACTCTTTAAGAAGAGCACACAACAGTAATTACCCAGAGAGTAGTTGCTCATGAATAAATCATTAGCCTCGGATGAGTCACGCCCGCATTTCCCATTATCAATGAAAAATATTTAAAACATTTCTGCAGAACTGAGTAAAGAGCCATCAGAGAGCTTAATCCACAAGCAATTTGCCCAAACCACCTCGACAGTTTTACTTGAGCCCGCGAGTCATTTTAACATCCATTCTTGAACGTTTGGCATGGCTGACATGCAACGCTGAACCGCAGACAATGCCACGAGTTACTGAGCGCAGGGCAGTAAAAAGGAAGGGAGCATCTTTCACTGCCTCTTTTTTATTGTTCTCCATGGAAACAAGACAAGTGGCAACACCTCCCCCCGCCTCCCTTCTTCTATGATTGCAATATCAGATGCATTCTCTTACCATGCCATCCCATTGAATAGGGGAAGGAGACCTCAAAGAGGTTGTCATATTTCGTCAGGAGTCTTTTCATTATGGATGCCAGACCTGTGGGGAAGGAAAGAGAGTGAACAATAAAAAAGGTTGAACTGTGAAGAACTGACTTCAATTTTCCACCAATATTGCTCGGGTTTTATCCAGCCTGGTTTCATTACAGACGCCATGCATTTCACCCAGACGCCTTTCATGGCCAGGAGGTGCATTCATTTTGTTTTTCATCCAAACAAAACTAGACTCACACACAGACTCACCAAAACTAAGATGGATGATTTTGCGTCTTCCTTGCTAAATGAAATGACAACATGTATCGTTTCAGAAAGGAGCGACCTTCTGACCGCTCCAGTCAGTAAATCACATTTGTTCTTCAAGAGTGATTCATGATCTCAAGACGTGCTGATGAATACAAGCTTGTTTTTCCCAGCAAAACAACAGCTGCCTTGGTAATTTAACACATAATGACAGTAAAATCAGGGCTTAGATTTAATAAACTTTGATAGTGGAACAGCTGAGCCAAAAACAAGCATCACACATCTTAGCCACAAAGATTGACAATATATATTTTCAAAATATTGCTTTTGGGTATTTGCACCTTTGATCATTTGGGATTTTTACCATTTGGATCCATTTACCATTCACGCTAAGAGGTGAATTCACTTAATAGTTGTAGTAGTACATCTTATAGTAACCACCTGCAATTTCTAGCACTTGTGGAAGCAGTTATTCATAAAATGGTGATCAATTGATATTGAAGGTTACAACCAGGCGTATCCAAATGTGCAATGCAATCGAGCACACATTCAACATTTGAAAGAGTCAAGTAAAGGACAAGTAAAGTAAGCGAGAATGCAATATTGCGTGTAACGCCCACATTATTGTAAACATAAATCCAAGTGTATTCAGACCAACTCCCGAGTTCATTTGCAGAGTACACATGTAAGTATAATTCTTGTGGTTCTGATAAGGAAGCGTGTGCTAACTGAGCAATAATGAGTTATCCATGCATTTAAATTAAGCCTTTTGGTCTGAAAGAGTTTGAAAGAGTTGGCCTAAAAACTGCTGAGAGCTCTGGCACTTACTCAGGGAAATGTTTGGTTTGTCAGCCGATAAAATAGATTACATGCTAGGCTGGAATTCTGTGATCCTTAGGCAGTGTCTTCAACTGGAACAATGGGAGAGCGTCACAGCTCGGAGACAATTCGAAACAATTTCCCAATCTCCATGTTAAACAAGAGCCGATGAGGCTTATTTTCATCTACATTATACATTATAGAGTTCATCAGCATGATTGATGCATTATTATGTGCATATATCAGACAGAGTGAGCAAATGGTCTCAAATGATGAAATGCATTATTTGAGGATTTTCTGGGTTATCAAGTGTACTGCAGGCCTACTGACGTTGACGGAAGTCTGTTGAATGCAATAGTCAGTAGATTATGGACTATCACTGTTGTGTCAATTATCAATACAGTTTTCACACTTTAAATGGTTAGCCATATGACTGTTGATCTCTGATCTCATGTGTTTTCTGTACAGTTATGGACTAACAATCTTTTCCCCCACAGTGTTCTCCCTTGTAAACAAAGTGTACACGTCAAAAAAAAAAAAAAAAAAAATGTAAGTACTTATTACGGAAATAATATACTTTACAATAATATACTGAATGCAATTTTTTAGGACACTTAATTGCATCATTTAACAACTGCATTTAAATGAAAATTGATTTATCTTAAATGCAATTAACTTTAGAATAATTTTTTGACCCACTTAAGTACGAGATATTTACAGTATATGCAATTTCATAACTCTATTGTCTTTGAAATATGGTTAAAGTGTACTCCTGAATGTACTGACAAGCATTTATGGTCAAATAATTTCTATTTCAAATTCTATGTCATGTAAGTTGCATTTAAAAATAAAATATTAACATTAATGAATAAAACATGACAAAGGATTATTAAAACAATGATTTAATATGATATGTAAGTAAAACTATAACTTTTTAAATTATTTTTAATTGTATACTTTAAGTCTTTAAGTGCATTTAAGTGACCTTTTATCTCATTAATATATTTTCAGCAAGTACAGTATTTAAAAAACCCACTTATATAAGATCTAAAGTACCCTAAAGTAACCCAAAAATTATAACAAATTGGTTAATATTATTTAATATTGTAATATCAAATCAAAATCAGCTCTTCATGGTAACAATTATAGTATACTTCTTTTGCAGTGTAAAATCCAATACTATTAAGTATACTTCTTTGTGATTATATTATTGTGGTATGAACTATTTCAGATAAACCTGCCACTTAATGTCAAAAAAAAAAAAAAAAAAACTGTGGTCGGTTGTTTATATGTCATTCAGATTTGCCAGAATGAGCTGCAAAGTGGAGCAGGCTTTATGCATTTGTTGTCACATGTTTCCTTCAAGCACTGAAACCAAATACAGTGTGTGATTTTTTTTTCCCCAAAAGCTCATGAATATTTGAAGAGGCAAGCCTTCTTTACATCATGACTGGTTGTCTGTTGCTAGCACTTCGAGAACACTCGAGCCTATACATACAATTGGATTACCGCTTGGTTTATTATCTCCGCAGACGTAACATTAAAGGAAATAGATTCCTGAAAGAAAGCAGATGCCACAATAGAATCAACATGTGTCATCAACCATTCAAACTACAATTCAAAACAGTGCTTTATCATGAAAACAAACAGCAGCCCTCGAGTGTCAAAGCGTCAGGGTGTCAGCCGGGTCTCTATAATTGGCAGGCTGAAAGCAGGGTTGTGATCTAGTGTGGTTCTCTGCCGCTCTTTTTGACAACAGCTGACCCGCTCGGTAATTTCCCTGACGTTTATTTACATACTGGATTAAGTCTGTCAGAACTAAGCCTGCGAGCGTGAGAGACGCGTATCCAGGAGGTGAATGTTTATCTGGTGTCACAGCTTGGAAAGTCTCTCCTTTTACTTTTCCTGGCACTGACAGGGCAACTTTAATAACATCTGAGAAGAGCGTAGGTGTGTATGAGTGCGTGTCAATGTGTGTGTCAAGTCCGACGCGGCAAAAGGGCACTGGGCGATGTGACAGCGAGACGTGATGTTTTAAGGAGATATTTTGTCAAAAGCAGACTTCAGGAAGAGATACAGCGAGGAGTCTTTAAAGGTTCAGAAAGAAATGTTGAGAACAGACAGCGAACCAAAGGGAGTTAATAAAAGTGAGCTCTCCTGCGGCTCTCTTCGTGACAATCACAATTTACAGCGTCAAAGTAAATTTGTCCGTGAGGAAACAAAAAACATCATCATAATTTAGTACAAATGGAAGGACTGTAAAGTCACGGCCAAAATAAAAATGAATACAGTAAATTTAGTTGATCTGTTATTGGGATTTATTTACACTGTGTATTAATGTGTGTGTGTATGTGTGTGTGTGTGTGTGTGTACATTTATATAAATATATATATATGCCTATTTTTTTTGTGAGAAGAGAAATTAATAAAAGTATACTCAATTAATTAATTTATTATTGAATTGGCCAATGCATGGATTGAAAGGTTAAATAAGCACACATATATATATATATATATATATATATATATACACAGGTGAAACTCAAAAAATTTGATTATCATGCAAAAGTTATAATTTTAATGATTATGGCTTACAGCTTATGAAAACCCCAAATTCAAAATCTCAGAAAATTTGAATATTACAAGAAATAAAAAATTAAAAAATTAAAAAAAATTAAATACAGAAATGTCTGCCCTCTGAAAAGTATAATCATGGATATGTAAATAGTTATATATCCTAAATATACTAGTTTCACATCTTAATTTGAATTACTGAAATACATGAACTTTTGCACGATATTCAAATTTTTCGAGTTTCACCTGTATGTATGTATATATATACAGTGAAGAAAATAAGTATTTGAACACCCTGCTATTTTGCAAGTTCTCCCACTTAGAAATCATGGAGAGGTCTGAAATTGTCATCGTAGGTGTATGTCCACTGTGAGAGCGTCCAAAAAAATCCAGAAATCACAATGTATGATTTTTTAACTATTTATTTGTAAGATACAGCTGAAAATAAGTATTTGAACACCTGAGAAAATAATTGGTACAGTAGCCTTTGTTTGCAATTACTGAGGTCAAACGTTTCCTGTAGTTTTTCACCAGGTTTGCACACACTACAGGAGGGATTTTGGCCCACTCCTCCACACAGATCTTCTCTAGATCAGTCAGGTTTCTGGGCTGTCGCTGAGAAAAACAGAGTTTGAGCTCCCTCCAAAGATTCTCTATTGGGTTTAGGTCTGGAGACTGGCTAGGCCACGCCAGAACCTTGATATGCTTCTTACAGAGCCACTCCTTGGTTATCCTGGCTGTGTGCTTCGGGTCATTGTCATGTTGGAAGACCCAGCCTCGACCCGTCTTCAATGCTCTAACTGAGGGAAGGACGTTGTTCCCCAAAATCTCGCAATACATGGCCCCGGTCATCCTCTCCTTAATACAGTGCAGTCGCCCTGTCCCATGTGCAGAAAAACACCCCCAAAGCATGATGCTACCACCCCCATGCTTCACAGTAGGGATGGTGTTCTTGGGATGGTACTCATCATTCTTCTTCCTCCAAACACGGTTAGTGGAATTATGACCAAAAAGTTATATTTTGGTCTCATCTGACCACATGACTTTCTCCCATGACTCCTCTGGATCATCCAAATGCTCATTAGCAAACTTAAGACGGGCCTTGACATGTGCTGGTTTAAGCAGGGGAACCTTCCGTGCCATGCATGATTTCAAACCATGACGTCCTAGTGTATTACCAACAGTAACCTTGGAAATGGTGGTCCCAGCTCTTTTCAGGTCATTGACCAGCTCCTCCCTTGTAGTTCTGGGCTGATTTCTCACCTTTCTTAGGATCATTGAGACCCCACGAGGTGAGATCTTGCATGGAGCCCCAGTCCGAGGGAGATTGACAGTCATGTTTAGCTTCTTCCATTTTCTAATGATTGCTCCAACAGTGGACCTTTTTTCACCAAGCTGCTTGGCAATTTCCCCGTAGCCCTTTCCAGCCTTGTGGAGGTGTACAATTTTGTCTCTAGTGTCTTTGGACAGCTCTTTGGTCTTGGCCATGTTAGTAGTTGGATTCTTACTGATTGTATGGGGTGGACAGGGGTCTTTATGCAGCTAACGACCTCAAACAGGTGCATCTAATTTAGGATAATAAATGGAGTGGAGGTGGACATTTTAAAGGCAGACTAACAGGTCTTTGAGGGTCAGAATTCTAGCTGATAGACAGGTGTTCAAATACTTATTTGCAGCTGTATCTTACAAATAAATAGTTAAAAAATCATACATTGTGATTTCTGGATTATTTTATTTTAGATTATGTCTCTCACAGTGGACATGCACCTACGATGACAATTTCAGACCCCTCCATGATTTCTAAGTGGGAGAACTTGCAAAATAGCAGGGTGTTCAAATACTTATTTTCTTCACTGTATATATAATTTATTATTATTTGTAAGAAGAGTAATTAATGAAATATAATTTATTATTTATTATTATTTGTGAGAAGAGTTATTAAATAAATTATACTCAATTTATTTAACTAATGGATGAAATGGTTTAAATAAATACCATTATTACACTAGTAACTATTGTAAACCTTGCAGAAGCACTGGATAATTTAGACAAACATAAACTGCAACAAAATATGCCACACATACCTTTAAAAAAAAAAAGAAAGTAAGTCTTACTGTCTCTCTCTTGGGCCGTGAGGTCCGGGAGACGCAGGACATGTCGTCGTGGCAACAGCAGCGTCTGAAAGGGCCACGTCGCCCAATACGGCACCACCACCAACCAGTGCTCGTTCTCCACTACCACACGCTCCTGTGTGATCAGAGACAACACCGTTCATAAAGTACAAACTATATATCATGCTACTCAATGCTGTTCCCATTGGCCAAGGATGATGCTTGACCTTAGAAACTCTGAATGCTATTGTAGGCTACAACAAGTACAAGTACTCTATTTTTGGGTGAACTATCCCTTTAAAGGTGTGATCTGTGAAGTGACGCCATTTCAGCCGTTGCATTTGGTTTATATGGACACTGAGGTGTGCATGCTCAATTTAGTTTCCCAATTAATTAAACAGATTTTTTATTTAAAATTTATATTTATATTTACAAATACTCAGTTCTGCAGAGTGACAGACTTAAGAGTCTTCTTTTGTGTGCCTGGGAGCTTTGCACACTTGAATTCTGGCTCATTCGTCTATGCAAATGTGTTCCAACTTCCCCAGATTAGTTGGATGGATTCCGTGGACTGTAATTTCCAGCTCAATCTACAGCCGGGTTCAGGCAACGACTTCGCAGGCAGTGTTTGTGCACAAATGTGCCTCACGAAACTCATTTCAGACAGACTTTGAGGCAGTGTAACGGTTTAATGATCTGCAACAAAATAGAGCGGGCTTTGGTCAAAACTGAACGAATATTTAATTACTACAATAGTCATTTCTCACTAGAAATGACATCAAATGTGGAAAATGTTGGTCAGAAAGGAACTTTTACACACAAACTGACCACCAGCTGCAACTTTCAGATGCCATCTTTCTTTTTTAGCTCAACTGTCATAGAATGGAAAGCACAGGATTGTGGGATTTCAAAGGCAGTGAAGGATCCATCAATGCTGCCTTCGGAAATTGATCAGATGAAGGAATCTCAGGAAACAAGAAGTGAAGCAAACACTGGATTCGGATGTGCCTTTGCCTTCCTACCTTGAAATCCATCCTCCGGAGGCAGCATTTTTAAGCTTTCAGACACAGTCACAGTGCCTGAAATGTTTAAAGCAAGGACTTGGCCTCTCCAAACCCCTCCTTTCGGAGAGCCCACTCTGCTCTTATTGGTCAGATGGGCTAGTCTGTTGTGATTGGTCTAATCTGTTTTGATTGGTCAGATGGCTCAGTCTGTTGTTATTGGTCTAATCTGTTTTGATTGGTCAGATGGCCCAGTCTGTTGTGATTGGTCAGATGGCCTAGTCTGTTGTGATTGGTCAGATGGCCCAGTCTGTTGTGATTGGTCTAATCTGTTCTGATTGGTCAGATGGCCTAGTCTGTTGTGATTGGTCTAATCTGTTTTGATTGGTCAGATGACCCATTCTCTTGTGATTGCTCTACTCTGCTCTGATTGGTCAGATGGGCTAGTCTGTTGTGATTGGTCAGATGGCGTAGTCTGTTGCGATTGGTCTAATCTGCTCTGATTGATCAGATGGCCTAGTCTGTTGCGATTGGTCTACTCTGCTCTGATTAGTCAGATGGCCCAGTCTGTTGTGATTGGTCTAATCTGTTCTGATTGGTCAGATGGCCTAGTCTGTTGTGATTGGTCTAATCTGTTCTGATTGATCAGATGGCCCAGTCTGTTGTGATTGGTCTACTCTGCACTGATTGGTCAGATGGCCCAGTCTGTTGTGATTGGTCTAATCTGTTCTGATTGATCAGATGGCCCAGTCTGTTGTGATTGGTCTACTCTGCACTGATTGGTCAGATGGCCTAGTCTGTTGTGATTGGTCTAATCTGCTCTGATTGATCAGATGGCCTAGTCTGTTGTGATTGGTCTAATCTGCTCTGATTGATCAGATGGCCTAGTCTGTTGTGATTGGTCTAATCTGCTCTGATTGGTCAGATGGCGCAGTCTGTTGTGATTGGTCTAATCTGTTCTGATTGGTCAGATGGCCCAGTCTGTTGTGATTGGTCTACTCTGCACTGATTGGTCAGATGGCCCAGTCTGTTGTGATTGGTCTACTCTGCTCTGATTGGTCAGATGGCCCAGTCTGTTGTGATTGGTCTACTCTGCTCTGATTGGTCAGATGGCCCAGTCTGTTGCGATTGGTCTAATCTGTTCTGATTGGTCAGATGGCCCAGTCTGTTGTGATTGGTCAGATGGCCTAGTCTGTTGTGATTGGTCTAATCTGCTCTGATTGATCAGATGGCCCAGTCTGTTGTGATTGCTCTACTCTGCTCTGATTGGTCAGATGGGCTAGTCTGTTGTGATTGGTCAGATGGCGTAGTCTGTTGTGATTGGTCTAATCTGCTCTGATTGATCAGATGGCCTAGTCTGTTGCGATTGGTCTACTCTGCTCTGATTAGTCAGATGGCCCAGTCTGTTGTGATTGGTCTAATCTGTTCTGATTGGTCAGATGGCCTAGTCTGTTGTGATTGGTCTAATCTGTTCTGATTGATCAGATGGCCCAGTCTGTTGTGATTGGTCTACTCTGCACTGATTGGTCAGATGGCCCAGTCTGTTGTGATTGGTCTAATCTGTTCTGATTTATCAGATGGCCCAGTCTGTTGTGATTGGTCTACTCTGCACTGATTGGTCAGATGGCCTAGTCTGTTGTGATTGGTCTAATCTGCTCTGATTGATCAGATGGCCTAGTCTGTTGTGATTGGTCTAATCTGCTCTGATTGATCAGATGGCCTAGTCTGTTGTGATTGGTCTAATCTGCTCTGATTGGTCAGATGGCCCAGTCTGTTGTGATTGGTCTAATCTGTTCTGATTGGTCAGATGGCCCAGTCTGTTGTGATTGGTCTACTCTGCACTGATTGGTCAGATGGCCCAGTCTGTTGTGATTGGTCTACTCTGCTCTGATTGGTCAGATGGCCCAGTCTGTTGTGATTGGTCTACTCTGCTCTGATTGGTCAGATGGCCCAGTCTGTTGCGATTGGTCTAATCTGTTCTGATTGGTCAGATGGCCCAGTCTGTTGTGATTAGTCAGATGGCCTAGTCTGTTGTGATTGGTCTAATCTGCTCCGATTGGTCAGATGGCCCAGTCTGTTGTGATTGGTCTAATCTGTTCTGATTGGTCAGATGGCCTAGTCTGTTGTGATTGGTCTACTCTGCTCTGATTAGTCAGATGGCCTAGTCTGTTGTGATTGGTCTAATCTGCTCCGATTGGTCAGATTGCCCAGTCTGTTGTGATTGGTCTACTCTGCTCTGATTAGTCAGATGGCCTAGTCTGTTGTGATTGGTCTAATCTGCTCCGATTGGTCAGATGGCCTAGTCTGTTGCGATTGGTCAACTGCTTACAGCACATGTCGGAAACCAAACACCCATTACTATATCTAAATTTCAGCTCCAGATCTTCCTCAGCACTTGATACACAGTGATACAAACAGAGTAATGATGGCTACAGTTTTTCCATATCAATTTGAGTGCGAGTCCTCGTCCTTTGGAAGTTCATGAAAAGTGGATTTACTGTCACAGCACATCTTCTCACAAAGCAGCATATTCTCGACATGTCGACAACAAGAACCAAACTTTTCTAGTCTCAGCTACAACTACAGTGTTTGAGGGCGTCAAAGCAGACGTCGTTGGCAGACAGCCAATGAAGACCATAGGTGGCATTATGCAAATGTAATTTATTGTTGACTTTAATGCCCACCATATACGTATCTAAGTAGCCACACCAGGATGTGTCACCAGTGGCACCAGACTACAAAAAGTACATCCAAAAGTGTTCAAATTTCATTAGATGACTTCTAAACTCTAGACATGACTTAATGCTGGCCTCAAAAGCTGCTTTCTTCTAAACAGTCACCAAAAGAGGCCAAAAGGGCTGAAGATAATGTTGGCACTTTCTCTCATTTCACCTAAAGAGCTCTGAAATGCTGTAAGTGTTATAGATGGACTCTAACACACTTCTCTTACAATTCCTCCACTTCTGGTAGCTCAATTTGGCAAGACAGCTGAACATAGTAGCGTCATGTATTTTTTTCACTAAAACTTTATAATGTTTCTCGGATAAGGTTAAAAGCTTTGCCAATTCTTTTCTTTTTATAACCTTCTCCAGCTTTTTCCTTGCTATAAACTTTACAGACATCATGACAGAAGGACCTTTGTGAAACCTCACATAAAAAGAAAAATGAACATACCATCAGAACCTTCCCAAACTCCTCCTCTTCCATCACACAAAGGTTCTGGGAAATACCAAAAAAAAAAAAAAAAAAAACTGACACACTTAAACATCCACCGGAAGATATATACCATCCACTGTTTACTTATAGACACTATATACAATTAAGACACAATAACTCTAATCTCACATACTATAAGCATTTATAAAGTTCAAATCGGAAATACAAATGCTAAGTATCACTGATCCTGAATAAGTGACGATGACTTCTTCATGTTTTTTTTTTACAGCGGTTGGCAACCATAGGACCACATTTCATTCCAGCGATGTGGAAAACACGGACAGAATCGCGGAATCCAGGCATAAAAACGGAATTTACTGTATAACGTGGAAATTCACGGATTTGTCAGGTCTTGGATGAAAAGTAGGTCACTAATTTTAAATAAAAATCGCGATATAGACTAGTGTATGTGAATATTCACATAAAGAGTATTTAAATAGGAATCATGCATGTTCTGCGTGTCTCTGAATGAACCATTTGATGATGTTTCATTTACCACACACTCACACACACACTGAGGCACGCATGATGCTCATGATGTTTTCAGCCTATATGAGGACATTAATGCATGAACTTTATTACAGCCGCTCTGAGTGTCACTTCAGCAGCATTTTAGCTTGATTTGAAAACTATCGCCATATCATAAAAAGATACCGAGACTCAAAGGTCTGCACGGCAACCCGTCAAAATAAAGGGTTGGTTTAACCTTTGAAGAAAGTTTTGCTTAAATTATTACATTTTAAATCATTGGTTATTACAATGTAATTAAACCATTAAAATGGAATCAAGAAAACAAAACAAAAACAAAATTTGGTAAAAAAAAAAAAAAAGTCATAGTGCCCCAAATTTAATTAATTTAAATATTTTAACAGATTAATTTAAATTTAAATATTTTCATGGTTTCAATTAATTAGACATGCTTTTTGATTACTAAACTGTAATTTAACCATTAAAATGGGAGTCCAAAAATATTAAAATGAAAAAAAATTAATAGGGCCCTACAACCAGCTTTTAGGTGCATTACCACCACATTCTGCTCCGGCGTGGACATCACGTACTAATCTCAATCCTTGGCCTGACACGTGAGACATTTGCTTAATGGAAAGATGCACACACTCTCGACACCTGGTTTTGTTATAGTTTTATATAATTATATGGTTTTGTTATAGTTTTATATAATTATATGGTTTTATATAGTTATGTTTTTTTGTTTTTTTTTATTTGGTTTGGTTTGGAACAGTTTGTGAATAAACAATTGAACTGATAAATTATCTTTCTGTTTGACTGACATGATGTTTAAAAATGATAAAAATGAATTAAAAAAAATCGCTTAGATGTAGTAAGCTACTTTTGCCATATTGCTGTAGCTTAGCTTGCTACATTTCCCAGGGAAATATCCATCTCACATTTAGAGAACAGTGTTTAGAGATGCATGAAAATGCCTCAATTTTCCCCACAGTTTGTCCTCCATGGAAAAAGTAACAGCATACAGTAATAACTTGGAATAACATGAAAAATCGATGACAGAATGTAAATTCTTTACAAACCATTCCTAAAAGTGTTAAATTCATTACAATTGAAATCCTTATTTTACCCTTGAATGAGTCTGTGCCCCACACGGGCCAGCCAGTCAAAAAATTCTCGACATGTCTGGAAACAAAGCTTTTTTTCATTGTAGTTTGGTCAGTTGCATTCATTAGGAACTGTTCTTTTAAAGAACCGGGGAGATATTCCCTCCGGCGCTGCCCCGGAGCCCTAACCAGAGCATTTAAAACTCATGTCATGAAGAAGAAAATGGACTTTCATGAGTCTAAGGGTCACGCAAAGAATTTAACCCTCATAAAATCTGTCCGATGTATGATTATAATGACCATAAATCCCAGTGATGACGAGAAAACCGTAAGATCCCAAGGACGGGATTGGAGGGCCGCTTTGGAACATGACATCCGGTGATGGATTGCGAAGCGTCTGAGGTTGACGTGTGGCAGCTACAGTGCAGCGAGCGCTGATGAGGAGGTGGCGTTTGACAAAGCGCAGCTCTGTTTGGCAGTGAGTGATGGCGACTGATTACAGCCTCGGTTTCACAATGATCTTCACACACTCTGACTGCAGGGGGAGAGGGGGAGAGGGGGAGAGAGAGAGAGAGAGATGGAGAGAAACAGCTAGGGCAGCGAGAGCGACAGAGACGGATTGATAGACCTGGAATGTCATTTTCACTGTTTTTTCTTTTCTTTTTTATTTCTCTGGCTTATGGCTTTTTTTATGTAAAAGTGCTTCTGCATTACAAATAATTCTAAAAGATGTTCTAAACATTTCGAGGAAAAGTTTACTTTAAAAAAAGAACAGAAAGCACCATCCGTGTGCTATATTCCAAGTCTTCTGAAGCCATACGGGAACTTTTGACGTGTTTTAAAGGGACAGTTCACCCAAAACTGACAATTTTGTCATTAATTACTCACCTTCATGTCGTTCTAAACCCTAAAGACTTTCATCCATCTTTAAAACACATATGCAGATATTTGTCATGAAATCGGAGAGATTTCTGTCCCTCCATTTAAAGTATGTTCACCCAAAACGTTGACACTTCAAAATGTTCATTAAATAAATTCATACACTGTAAAATTTAATTTTGATGATTTGTTTTCACAACTTTTTATATTTTGTCAAATCAACTTACAATAATAATTAATGTAGTTCAGATAGCGTAATATTTTGAGTTTCTATTTATTAAACCAATCTCCTTTGTTGTATTAACTCAAATTTTTAATTTCAATGAACTCAAAATTTTAAGGCAACCAGGTAACTTACTTTTTTAAGTTAATCCAACTTTTTTTTTACAGTGTATGAACTGAGTGGTTTAATTCAATTCTTGTGAAAAGACAAGGTCACTTGATGAACAGATTTAATTTAGGCTTTTACTCACATTTAGAGCACAACCGATATGGTAAACCAAAGCTCAGGCATGCTTGAACGAAAGTCTTGTTTGGAATGACTTGACAGAATTGATGACAGAATGTTCATTTTTGGGTGAATTATTCCAAAATAATAGACACATTAAAATGTTTATGATAAAGAAAATGAAAGTTTACACGTGTGGAGTTTTAACTTTGTATTCATATTGGTTTCATACGGTTGCTGAAATGCTTATGCTACTTTTTTTTCTTTTTTTTTTTTAAATCTAAAAAATTCATTTGGTATAACCAACAGTAATATATTTAATGTTATCATATCTTAAATACATGTGAGTGTACACATTTTTATTTATAATTTTATGATTTTATATGATCATATTACATTACATTATATTTTATTCATATATTTTTCAAGGTGAAAAGTATTTTATTACATGTCATTACATGTTAAATACTTTTTTTTTTAAATGATAAATATCAAATTTTTTTGGGAGTCGCACCACATGACAATTTGCAACCTGAATTAATCTTATCTTGTCATAAAGATCAATGTGATATTTTAAGATATCTTGACAAAGTCATGAGGGTGTACATGTCATTTCTGAAGTCATTTCCTGTTTTATGTTTCTCCCATATGATTTTATTTTTAGTAATTGCATTATTTTAATGTTTTTTTTTTCCTTCTGTAAATGACATGAGGACAATGATTTAAATGTACATCCACAGAAATATAAAAATGTATTTAAATATAGGAACACGTTACTGCATGTGTGAATTTTAAAGCATTTTTATGTAAATTAATAAAAAGGGCAAGAAGAGAGCATTTTACAGTCCTGTAGCCTGTTCTGTCCCATGTCTCAAAAATCCGTGAGCTTCATTTGTCAGCAACGGATTTAACATCTCAATTATTCAGCATATGCCAGTGCCATTGTTCTTCAGTGGTTTGAGTTTTGAGGCTAATACATATGTCAAATTATTCATGAAAATCTTATGGCACTAAGATGTTTTCCCATAACTAAACTAAACTTAGAACAACTGCTGCCTGGATGAGACCGCTCGCTGTACAAGGTGTTCTACATGCACCCCGACAACAATCTGGGAGCAATCTCTCCACAATGCCTCGCTGCTTTCTGCAATCCTGACTATAACATCACGTAAGCATTTGGCACATGTATCGTTGCGTATGCCATTATACACTTCCACACAAAATTGACAGGAATGTCAACTATGAGAGCAAGTATCGTGTTTTTCCAACACAAAAAGAAATGAAAACTTGCTTCAGATCACTGGGAAACAGCCAGTTGTTTCCCTCCCCGTTATTTCACAGGATGAAGACATCGTTCACACAGTCACGAAGCACAGATCAGAGCGAGTCACATGACAGAGAAGTGATTAAACATTTAAAAGCAGCAGCTCTGTTACACAATGTGACTACACATCCGCTGATTATTAAATCTCCAATTAGGCCCCATTTTAGTACATTATTTAACAATTTCTTGAGCAAGAACAATAGCAGTATCCACAGAAACTGCACTTTTCAGAGGGCTAGCAGCGAGGCCAGGCGGCAGGAACTCTCCTTTCAATGCTCTGAATTTTCTTTCCATGGTGTTTTTATGAGCCGTTAGTAAAAGTCATTATCTAAATGTTCTTTGTTCATTCAGCATGCACTTGTGGAGCTCTTTTCTGAAAGCTAGTATTTCTAAAACAGTATTATTTTATGCACACCACACTGCGTGATGATAACCATGACAGATTCAGTTATTTAATTTATATTTAACTACAGTAGTGGTTAAAAGTAATGTCCGGAGTGGACTGGTTTGGGGATTTGTATTTAATGACACTACAAGTTCAATTAAACCATTAAAATATGAGGAAAATATTACTTTTTTTTTAAGCTATTCTAAATATGAGGGAAGAACAAAACACAAAACTTGGTTAAGACATCCATGGCCCAATGAAACATCTGAAAGTATCTTTATTTGTGCGTTGTGTGAAGCATGCGATCCCAATATATGAATTACAGTATTTCAAAATATCGGTCTTGGCGATTATTCACGCAAACATTATCTGTTATGTCGATGTGAACGTTTAACTGTTGGGGAAAAACATCTGATGTGTAATATTATTTTAGATCTGTGCGGTGCAGTAAGTCTTAATCGATAGTTTCATTTAAACAAACAATTGTGGGATCATGGGAAAAAAGTTGAAAAAATTTTTCTTAGGTATTTGATTTTGACTTGGTGTGTGCCAAATTTGGTGTTATTGGATGTTAAGGTATGGTTTCTAGGTGATTTTGTTTTGGAACCTTCAAAAAACTTCAACCCGATTTTTCTCAAAATTAACTTTGCTGACTTCAACCTGGTGTAGCTCAGTCGTTTTTTTCCGATTCAAACAAATCATACATCATTTTGAAGGTTTTTTAATAGAGAATGTGAAAAATCATTGCGACTCATTTTGTCAGCATGGGTCACATATATTAATATTAAGAAGGTTGAATTTATAAATATCTGTATGTATGAACAGCATCAAAATAATGTTTTATTATTAATATTAGTATTTATGTATTTACTGCTGGACAATATACTGGTTATATCTAAGTGTCCTACATTGTATACATTTCTCCAACTCAAACCCTTGTTATCTGATTTCCAGCTATGAAAGAATTTCACGAAAGACATTAGCGTGCAAGAAGTTTGTTTGTGTTTTTATAAAGATGCTAAAAGACAGTTGGTGTCACGGGTTTGTCTGGAAAACAGAGAGATCTTTCTTCTTCAAGAGAAATTGAAGGAGCAGCAGAATTGATGGAGGCGTTTAGAGAAGAGATGCCAATGAGGGTTGAGATAAGGAGAATTCCTCTCTTATGAGACATGACTGTACAAACACACACGATCCCCGCTTCACCTTTCACATGTGAGTGACCTTATGTGTGTGTTACACCACTGTACGGTGGCTCATACATGTGAGTGACCTTATGTGTGTGTTACACCACTGTGGCTCATACATGGGGTTAAATTTTAAAGGTTGTCTCATAAAGACTCATACAATGAAGAAGGAACACACTATGGTGGGAAATTTAGAAAAATATTCATAATATTCTACTAAATATACCAAAAAATCTAAATAACTAATGCATTATAATGCATTGAATGTACAAAACTCAGCCATAAAATAATAGGTACTCATACCTAAGCTCTTAATGGCAGGGAATAAATCAACACGTCCCAGAACATGAAGTGAAACTAAATTTGCAATCTTGACAGTCTTATCACCCTTGGTGAGAAATTCACCCCTATCCCCTCAGGGAGTCAATGTACCTGCTGAAAAGACTATAAGACATATCAATGAATTTTTTTTGGGGGGGGGGGGGGATTCCTGCTCTCATCTTTTAATCTCTTTCATAAAGTGCCAAAGCCTCCGAGGACCCTCACGAGGAACTTTGCGCAAGGCATATTTCCACAGTCACAAAGATTTTCCACAAAGACCTAAGCCACTGAAGGTGAAGGTCATGTGATGTGTAGACAGATGAACTTTACATTTTTTATGTCCACTGTCATTATGTCATCAGTCTAACCTTTACTGAAAATGATTCTTTTGTACTTTTTGGTTCTTTTTTATTTTTTAATAATACTTTTATGGAGCTATTGACCACTTTTGACTACTGGCATAATGTCTGGTCCACTTCAAGTATAGGTCTCTGCAGGACAGTAATGGGAGTTTCCAGATAACAGAGGGGTGTTTTCAACCACATTACCTAATTTGCTCACGTCACCGTGACGGTTGTGTTTAGGAGTGGGGTCAGGTAAGGGGCATCATTTGATTTGCATGATGTAGTAACACGTACCAGTTTGAAAACTTGAAAACACAAATTTAGAAACGCCCACTTTTGTTCTGCACAGACTCATACGTTCACATTGATGCTTATTCTGGTTCAGACACGTCCACTTAAGGTGCAGTCACAGTTGTGAATTTTTTCGCAAAATGTTTTGGTAAAAAAAAGTTGACCATTGTCTATTGTCATTAACATAGCAATGTACGAAGCACCGCTTACACAGAATTGACATTCAAAACAAGCAGCTTTCTGCTGATTGACTTGAGATCTACTTGAACACGAGCGTGGGGAACTTTTTTCCACCAAACACGCAAATTGAGTCAGGAAGAGAAATTCTGACTGACATGTAAAGCGACCAACGGCCGGTTTTTGTTTTGTTGATACCATGATAATTGTCAGTTGTGAATCAAAATCATTGCATCAACTTTGTTTCCAGGCATAATTAGCACCCGACTCTCAGAAGTAGCATTAAGCCAGCCAATCAAATTGGATCTAGTGATTTCAATCAGCTTGTGCCATTTTTGCATGCAAATACATTTTGTGAAAACATGCAAACCCGACTGAAATTCCCAATTCCAATGGCTTATACTCAACTTCCAAGTCAGAGGATCACACATTACAACGTTGTTTTGTTATATTTGAAGTTAAAGTTGCAAAACTGCTACAATAAGTGCTTTGTGGGAAGAATGAGTCGCTGAATTTGATAACACTTCTGAGTTCATGGTGAATAATGGCTCATTAGTTTTGTTTGAGGAACTTAATAAAATGGAAACATGATATAATTTCACATCAAATTTAAAACATGGTTGTCTTCTACCATCTTCCGTCTAAGCACAGGGCTTTTGTCCAGAATAAGCTGCAAAAAGGTCAAAAGAAGGCAGGAAGGCACTATACTGAGTGCATGAGTAAAGTCAGGTGTACCAGGGACTTTTGTCTGTCATTTATGACTGTTGCTTGTCAGCTTGTTTAAAGTGAGATTTTGAGTATAAATCAAGGCAGACTGTGTGACATCAGCTCTAAGTCAGATTGTGCAATATCAATCTGAGCCAATGCTTTGGTGAGGATTGACACCGCTGACTAGGCATTTGTAGTCAACAATCTGTTCTGACATCCTCTTTTACACACTGAAATGGTATCTATCTATTTATCTATCTATGTCAGTCAGTCAGTCAGTCAGTCAGTCAGTCAGTCAATCAATCAATCAGTCAACCAGTCAACCAATCAATCAGCCAATCAACCAATTAATCAGCCAATCAATCAGCCAATCAACCAATTGATCAGCCAATCAGCCAATCAGCCAATCAATCAAGTCAATCAATCAATCAATCAATCAATCATGTTCTATCTGTCTGTCTGTCTGTCTGTCTGTATGTATATTTGTCTCTCTACAGAAACCTTTAAAACATTCAAGTTTCAAGCTTTTATAACAAAGCTTTTTTTAAAAGTAGGTTTAAAATAGAAGTAGTGTCCTGGCTCAACATTTAAATGTTACTCGATTAACTTTTTAATCTAGTAATTATTATTATTTTCAGACCATATGACATTGTTACAATTTTTTATTTTTACATCCAAAGAAGTCTCACAAAATGTCAGAACTTCACCTGAGGTTAGAAGGTAAAGCAAAAGTTCTCACAGTCCCTGAAGTTTGTCTCAGACAGCAAAATCATGGAAGAAGGAAAAAAAAAACTATAGTGTGCATCCAAGAAAAAGAATCCAATCAGAAATCCAATCAGATCCAATCAGAGAACAGTAAGACAAGTACATAAGTAAAATGATGTGAACGTTCTTCATAAACACCAGACTCACGCTGAGCTCCCTGTAGCTGGTTGATTGTGGCCTAACTGGACGCCAGAGGCAAACGCTGATGCTCAGCCCGGTTCCTCTCGAACAGAACTGATTAGCTGTACATCAGATCCCACAATCTGCTAATCTGTCATTTCTTCTCCAGCTCGTTAAAGAAAAAGCATCTAGTTTCGCTAGAAGCATCTGCACTGCACATTCCACAAACAACAGCATTAGCAGCCTCTCCTGAGATAGTGAGGAAATCTTCGGGAAACAGTTGCTAGTTTGGATCACAGCTATGAAGAAACAATCAGTTATAATCTGCAGTGAGGGACTTTGCCTTTGGCTAAACGTTTCCTCAGGCTTCCACATCTCACTTCCTCAACGGTGAAGGCAATGTCTAGGGCTGGTTCTTCAACATCTTCCTGAAGAAAGCTACACAATGTTCTTCTGAGGGTGAAGGATGTGTACAGTGTGGTGCTGAAAAGATCTTAATGAGCTTTTCCAATGAGTCAACTGGGAAAATTCAGAACTAGACACAATTATCAGTCTCATAATGAATCGAGGCAATGCTAATTATTAATGATTGGATGTTAACATGACAATCAGTATTTCCTGTCATATCTGGCCTTTGCTGAATTTGACTTCTTTTGAACACACAGACATTCATATTTGGACAAATTGCAAACGACATCATAAATAGGAAGGCGGGGGCATTCTGCCAAGAGATGAACGTCAGTCGAAACGACAAATCTCTGGAGACACGACCCCAAACAACGAATTTAGCTGGAACACTGATTAGCATAAAGAACAAAGTGTGAATAAACACATATCCTGCCTTCAATACATCAAGCCAAAGCACAGATGGCCAATGAGATTTCTCAACCTGCTTTTTCAACCTTTTCAAAGTGATATGCATTTTTGTTTATTTTCAGAGTCTTTGAAAAATGCCACAAAAGCATCACTAAAATGGAGTAATAATCCCTGAACAGGTGAATGTACAACAGCTTCAAAGATTTAAAACAACTTTACCAAATTTGACTAGCTTCAAAGTCTATATAAAATCTACCAGATGGCACAACGTTATATCTGAAAGAAATAGTTCCTCCAAACATGAGAACTCCGTCATCATTTATTCACACTCATGTCGTTCCAATCCTGTATGACCTTGTTTCATTCACGGAACACAAAAGGATGTGTTGAGAAGAGTGTTAACATTTTTTTTTTCACCATACAATGGAAGTAAAGCCTGTAAAGTTCAAAAAAGAGGGGAAAAAACAAGAGGCTTACATCACTATATCGATGATATTTTATAGGAATTTGCATGTTCTGAAGCCATATGATGGGGGGTTGAAAATTAAGGTTTTTGTTTTAACACAGCTTCAGAAGACTCATAATACAGCACAAAAATCATACTTGTATTGTGCTTTTTGTCATTTTTAAAGCTCAGTAGCTCCATTCCTCATTCACTTTTATTGCATTAAAGAGATAGGAGAACATTCTTGAAAAAATTATCATATGGGTTCATACAGGTTTGGGAGGGTTAGTAAATGGCAGACTTTTTAATTTTACACTTTAAATATAAACTTCAAGCTATCTGTTCATATTTTGATGGTTGTGGCTGAATAAAGATGATCGCTTACAACACAGAGAATCAACCCTTAAGGAAAAGAAAAGCCAAATACCAATTTAGTTGCCAAGTACTGTAGTTTGATTGAATGCACAGCCTTTGATGTCAACAACACATGATATGGGATGTGCTTTGTTTATTCCCTGTCATAGGTGAGCCTGAACACACTTGCGACCAAATTCATTGAGAACTACTGATCTAAAAGTGCTATACATATAAAATAAGAAGTTAGTTTGAGTTAGCAATCACAAAAAATTGTGCTCAAGCAATGCTGAAATTCAGGGTCAAAACCTTTTTACATCTGTGTGAAGGCAAATGAACCTTCTCTACTTGTAATATTTTGGTTTATGAGAATATTCAATGTGAAAAGATGGCAGATCCTCCAAGCCTCATCTGTTTTACTTTAGCAGTCATTATCTTAAATCATATATAAATATGCACTTCATGTGACTCAAACCTAGCAACCATTATTATCCGTGCAGATGATCAATTAGACCCTCTTGACCTTAGAAATCATTAGCATTTCCTTTATCTCAACCCACAAAGGGTCTGTCCCAAGGCTGTTCCTTGCTATTTATGCTTTCCATATTTGCTTTATCCAAGAAAACCAGACCTTTAACCTTCATATGAGTCTTGTTCACTGTTTCTACTCTGGATTTGTATGTTCACAGTCATGAAAGAATGAATCATCCATTCCAACAGAGGCGGAAGGCCTACATCTTCAAGGTTTCTTCTTTTGAGAATGTTTTTCACTTTTTATGTCTATAAAGGGCGTGTTTTTTTTCTTGTCACTGTAGCAAGTTTGCCCTTAGAGACTTTCACCCTTAAATGCAAATGTAATAAAATAGTCACTCTCATGTCATTCCAATCCTTTATAAATGTGCAAAAAAAAAGAAAGAAAAGAAAAAGTAAACGACTAGCATTTTCAAGTCGACTAACAACAGTATCCTTTCAATCGGATAGTTTCGCAAATCCCTAGTTTGGACCTTATTCTTCCGGACACAAAAGAAGAATTTTTTTTTTTTTTAAAGGAGAACTCCGGGCAATTTTTAAGTTAATCTTGATCGTTATATCTTTGTGAGTACTGTCTATAGAAAAAAAAACGAACCGGATTGGTGCTTGCGACGCGGAGCTGCGACCGCGAATGCCCAGAGCTCCCACTCAGCTAAAACGGCAGCTCTGGGGGCATATACATAAAGAGCGTTTTTGTGCCTCTTAACAGACACAAAATGCAATTAAAATGCCTGTCCAACATGAACAGGGGCCTTACCTGTGAACAAGATGCGTTTAGCAACTTAGCCATGGTTTAAATAGTGTTTTAGACGGCAAGCTGTAGTCTCGCGCTGAAGTCTCGCTCCTCCCACCTGGACTCGCGCTGAAGTCCCGTGATCTCAGTTGTAGCCGGGAAAGGTCAATAGTGTCCAGGTGGGAGGAGCGAGACTTCAGCACGAGACTACAGCTTGCTGTCTAAAACACTATTTAGGTGAATTTAAACCATGGCTAAGTTGCTAAACGCATCTTGTTCACAGGTAAGGTCCCCGTTCATGTTGGACAGGCATTTGAATTGCATTTTGTGTCTGTTAAGAGGCACAAAAACGCTCTTTATGTATATGCCCCCAGAGCTGCCGTTTTAGCTGAGTGGGAGCTCTGGGCATTCGCGGTCGCAGCTCCGCGTCGCAAGCACCAATCCGGTTCGTTTTCTTTCCTATAGACAGTACTCACAAAGATATAACGATCAAGATTAACTTAAAAATTGCCCGGAGTTCTCCTTTAAGTCAAGTCGTTTGCAAAATTTCTGTTTAAAGGTTAATGAAGTTAGTGGTTGTGCACATCCTTAGTCCAAACAACACTGGCCCCAATGACACAATAGAAAGAAAGTCATAAGGGTTTGGAACAACATGAAGGTTAGTGAATGTTGACAGAATTTTCCAGCCCTTCAAGGCAGAGATTTAATATTTTTTTTAAACCTTTCTGATCATAATAATTTTCTTAAAATCAAAAGCTGGAAGAAAACTAATTGGTGATGTTTCAAAAAACAACAACTCAGCAAATTAGAAACACCCTAGCAACCACCAACAGCATTTTGACGGCGAGATGAATTTAGTACTGGAACCCAAATAATTCAAAATGATTGGAAAGTTTCTACTTTCCATACAACGGTTTGTGCTTTAGTTTATCTGAGGATGAACAAACAAATTCCACTTAAATGGCATTACTCAACCAAACATTTATGGTCTTCTGAAAATAAATCACTCAGGGTTGAAATATCAGAGATTACTTTCCTCTGCCAGTGTTGATGTAATATGATTGACGTAATCTTTGAGGCATGGGAGGATCAGTTGGTAATCTAAAATCATTCCACATATCCTCACAGACTTCAATTTGCATGGAAAAAGAACAAACACCTGTTAAACATTAATGGGATATTTTCCCAAAGTTGGCAGATGTTCCTGCTAATGTGCAAGCTTTTTGGACTGAGAATGCCTCCGTTCTTAGTGTTGATGTTTGGGTTTGTCCCAAAACCAGTGTCCGCATTTTAAAACACATGCATCCAGCTAATGAACACATGGGATTCACTCATTAAAACCATCATAAATAAACACATATCCTTGAAATGGGATGAAATTTGCTTGGAACCAGTTGTTTTGACTTTCATGTGGCAGATGTCCATGCAGAATTTTTGGACAATTCTGGTCCATTTGATGAACAATAATTACTTTTGCATTAGTAGATTTTGCAGTACGAACACATGTCTTGGCCGATTATTAATTGTGTTACATTATTGCGTTTTGTTTGGACAGAAACATGGATCATGTAATCATGATCATGAAAGGTTTGAACACAGTATTATCAAGGTAAATTAAGAGAGTCTAATGCAAATTCTTTTTTATTAATTTTTTTTATTATACAATAGAACATGAAGGACACCAAGTTAAGTCTTTCCTATTTTTTGAGGAAATCTTATTAAAGCCAAAATTTTTATTTATTGACAACCGTAACATTCATTGTGCTATCTAGATAGTCAGCTTGCTGACGATTCTATTTCGTTCAAATACAGGCTATTTTCGCTGTGTATAAAACATACAATAACCTACGCTTTAAATGATTATTCATGCACTATTAGCAACAAGACAAGACGATGAAGCTGTTGTGGAAAAAACTAATAAAGAATAGCAGTCACAGAAGCAATCGTTCTCCTCTCCGCCATGTTTAAAGTTTATGGCCCGCCCAACTCAGGAACTTGGGTTTCAGAATCATCCCAGAGAATATGACTTGAGGGCGTTCATGTTCAACTAACTAGAAACTCGCATACTTACAATGATTCTGATAGCGTGTGAAGGCAGCAAGTGAAGTTCAAAATTTGAACACAAGAGGAGATATTCTGATTTTACCCAATGTACCCAACACACACTGAGATGCTGTCTATAGTGCAACTCGCTCATTTACATTTATGATGCTGCCTTACACTCTCAGTGTCCAAATCAAACTACAAATGTTACACAAACTCCTTTATAGTCTGACTAAAGTAACTCACACATATGCGTTGTGCTGTGTGATGGAATGCAGTGTGTCAATCAAAGATAGTGGACAAAGTGGGAAACACTATAAAACTGCTTACAATTCATTCAATACCAAACATTATCAATACAATAATGTAATTTAATTATAATACAGAATTGTACCCAGTATATCAGAGTATTACACTGTTACCTTAGCAACATGCAAACACTAAACTCTATTGGAGTCAATTGTAAGTCAAGTCTCCTTGTGTTCTTTGTGCGAGGAGCACTATCCATATGGTGGAGCGTGGAGACGCGATGTAGTGTGTTAGTAGTCAGTCACTTTTATCACTTGGAAAGCAGCTGTCTATCTAGGAAAGTCAGCTATCTAGGGATCTGAATCAAACCATTATGAGATACACTAGGTGTAAGTACAAATGTCAACTGATGATAACTGATCATAACTGCACCATCATGACCAGGACTCCACTGGCTTTACCTGAGCTCCTGTCCACCACTTTACCACCAACACTCACTATTTGTGTCATGCTCTGTCTGTCTGATATAAAATGATCTTTATTCATTGCTATGAATTTTGTTCTCTACATATTCTGACTGGTACATCAAAGCCAGTGCGATGGCATAAAGGCAGTTGTTGCCTTACCCTTGGCGTACTATGCCGAAAGACAAAGATATGTTTTAACCTCCCCTTCATCGACTCTCAACTTTTCCAAATTGTTACGCAGACTACGGTTGGAAAGTCACAGCTAACTCTCGCACATCCAGCTGGCAATGCTGCTGTTTTCTTCCCCGAATGAAAATGAAAAGAAAATAACTCTGCTTAATACTGTAACCCCAAGCAGAGAAGATGCAAATGGCTCATCTGTTTTTTTTTTTTTTTTTGAGTCCTGATAAACTGGCATGGGCAGAAAAAAGAAAAACGATGGGTGCGTTACTGTCATTACCATCAAAAGAAGGCTCCCAGGTGCCCTTTTCAAGCGGAAGGCCCGCTCTATTCACTTTGAGAGACAGAGTCGTGAGGAGCGAATGAGTGGACAGGCGAGAGCGTATGATTAACTCATCACGCAGCGCTATAAAAAGAGCCTCTTTATTCCCACGCCAGGCGCCACCGCTAACTGTATCTTCACTCGGGTTCTTCTTGCAGCCATTAGAAGGTTGATTTACAACAGCGGGGGGAGAGAGTTGTGACAGTTGTGAAAGCTGTTTTGCAGCTGCTTTCTCCTGCTTGAGCGCAGATAAGCTTTTATAATGGTGCTCAAGTGTTCGCCAGCACTCGCAAGAGTTTGGCATTCTTGAGCTTCTACAACTGTGATGCAATTAAATCCACCATAATAGCCGCTACGACTCTAACGTTTCTAGATAAACAAATAATTCTAGGAGAGGTTTTTATTAATGTCACAATTTTCAGTGATTAACATATCTAATGCTATGCAGCACAATAACTGTGACTGATAAGTAGATTTTTTGACATTTTCAGAATGTGGTTCCCAGACAAAAAATATTGATATTTTAATATGTATCGATACTGGAATATCTGAAACGGTTCCAATACTCCTTTTCTGCAGTATCGATACACTGATACCAGCTGTGCCAGTTCTGCGAATTTAAGCACACCCGCCTCCTCTCACTCACTCGTCTCATTCGCTCCAGTTAAATAGTGCTTGTAATGCCACACTCACACCAAAATCCACGTATCTATATAAGTGCCGCTCTTATAAAACCGCCTCTTTAACAGCTCACGAGTACTAAATTGACTTATTTTTCATGGTTTGTTGCGCTTAAACAACCAAATACATACAAAATTATGTCAAAATGCCCATCTTGGCGAGTATTCAGGTAAATACAGTCAGTTTTGTAACGTAAATAGTTGAGAGAAAACACGTTGTGTAAGAGTATATTGATCCGGGAGTAAGCTCTTAAAGTGACAGCAGCCTAATAAACCTGCTGCAAATGACAAAGAGAAAATAACTCGCTGCTCTCGACTGCATAACTTTTGAAACTTTAATTTTAAGGATTAATCTGTAGTTAAGTTTTACAATGAAAACTATCCATTGTTATTTTACATTTGATTGATTTCACTTCTGTAGTATTTCTTACCTGAATACTACTGTCAGACACACTTGAAAAACATAAAACCATGTTTATTTCATTTGTATGTTTATTCTATTGTAGGTAGTTGTGCTTTTATTTGTTCTTATTTTATTACTTTATTTTTTGTAAATGTATTTCAACGATTCAGATAAAGCTTAACAAAATTAGCCAAATTCTCAAAAAACGATGAGATAATAAATTATCTGTATGGGGTAAATATGTCACTTTTCCCCCGAGGTCTCGAAAATGGTATCCATTTTTTTTTTAAGGTATTGAATCGAAGTTGGAAATTCCAGTATCGTGACAACACTAGATTGTTGCTAGGGTGTTCTGGGTGGTTGCTAGGAGGTTGCTTACTAGCATACTTGTCTTACTATATCTAATAAAGACATGGCAGAAATACCAAGAGTCCCCCCCCCCCCCCTCTTTTTTAATGCCCTCCAGGTGTAAAAAAAAAAAAAAGGATGCCTGAACACTAGTAAAGTAACAGCTGACCTCTCTTCATAAGCTATATCATTTGAGGTTTTATTCAAAAATTGTGCAGGCGAATTACATGCCGAAGTAATTAGAATATAAATGATATGTACATATAATTTGTTTGTTGATAGTTATGCTTGTTACCTCATCTGAGCAGAATATATCAAAATAATTGCTTCGTAATGATTCTGTTAGATCATTGCGCAAAACCATAGTTATGGGGGCAATATTTCTAGAGTTGGGAAGTCTGACTCATAACCCAGAAGTGTTTCCACGAGTCCCTGTGTAGCAGTTTACATAATTTTGTAGCTAATGAATGTTTAGATAAAAAAGTCTGTTTATCACTATGTTTCCCGTAATGATGTCAATTACGGAATAAACTCCAATTAGTGTATATTTGTGTGTTCAAGCTCTGTTTCTTGCAGCCAGCCTAATTGTGTTTCTACTATATAAGTCACAAAATGTTTCTTAGAACACATTGCAAGTCGATAAAAATGATAAATATGTTATTATGAGTTTTATGGGAAACATTTACATGGTAAACTATTATTCGGCTCGTTAACAACATATTCTTCGGGCATGCATATGGCATTTACATCCCAAGGGTGAACAGAACAATTTATTCAGATTTCTCACTGGTTACTTGCATTACTTTTACATTACATTACATGAATGCATTTATTTAATAATGTGTGTGTATATAACTATGCTTTTGTGAGCGAATAATTTAAAGTCAAATAAATGATCAAATAATTGTATAAATACTCACTAAAAAGTGATTCATACTTTATGTATGCAACATTTCTTTCAAACACTGCAATGGTCATGATATGATGTCACGCTTTTTTTGAATAAACATGAATTCAACATATAACAAATATTAATGCACTCAAAATGTAAAACATATACAATTTACTTGACTTTACTGCAAAAATGTCATTCCTTTAATTCAGCTAAGAGGTCAAGCTGTGACGTATCGATCTTCTGCTGGTCACGTGATCATGTGATGCGAAAATCACATTATGAAATAAAAAAATTCCTTCTTCAAAACACAATTAGTGGCACCCCTAGAATTGTTTATGAGTAAAATATCTCTGGAGTATATTTACATTAATATTTAAATTTTTCTCTAGCTATGACTACTTGTTTCACAGGAAACAAAGGCCAAATTCCCATAATCATCCATCACAATGAGTAAAACCAAAGAATATAGTTCTGATGTGATATAGAAAGATTGTTGAGCTTCACAAAATAGAAAGTGGATGTAAGAAAATAGCTAAAGCATTGAAAATCCCCATTTCCACCAACAGGGCAATAATTCAGAAGTTCCAATCAACTAAAGATGTTGTGAATCTGCCTGGAAGAGGACGAGTGTCTATATCGTCCTGATGCACAGAGAGGAGGAGAGTTTGAGTGGCCAAAGACTCTCCAAAGATCACAGATGGAGAATTGAAGAGATTAGTTGAGTCTTGGGGTCAGAACGCCTAAAAAGAAAAATCCTCCTCGCTCATATAAAAATAAACTCCAGCATATTCAGTTTTCAGACACGACTGGAACTTCAAACAGGACCAGATTATATGGTCAGATGAACTTTTTGTCAGCAAACCCACCAGATTGTTTTGGTGCAAACAGGGATAAAAAGTCCCCCATGTCCTCGGTTAAATACACTGCTGGATCTTTAGTGTTGTGGGCCTGTTTTTTGCTGGAGGTCCTGGACTTCTCGGTCAGATGCATGGTACCATGGATTCAAGCAAATACCAACAGATTATAAAAATCAAAACCCGACGGCCTCTGCTAGACATCTTATAATGGGCCATGGTTGGATCATCCATCAGGACAACGATCCAAAACAAACTCAAAATCAACACAGAAATGTGTCTGAACACAAAATGAAGCTTCTGCCGTGACTATCCCAGTTCCCTGAGCTGAACCCTATAGGAAGAGAGTGGCTGAACTGAAGAGGAGAAGCGCCGGCATGGATCTGGGAATCTGAAGGATCTGGAGAGATTATGTTGGAAAAAGTATTTGATAAAAGGGTGCCAATAAGTGTGGCCAATGTGTTTTGGAGAAAACCTTTTATTTCATAATGTGATTTCCCCCCACTTTCAATTCTTTTACTTCAATGAAAGGTTAGATGTTTGTGACTTTTTTGAATGAAAGATCAAAACGATAAAGATGTGACTTGCAAAAACACATTTTGGTACGCTTTGAAATGTTCCCTTGAGAAAGCGAACAGAACCAAGAAGAAAATGCAACATTGCAACAAATTAAGTCCCTGTTTTGAAACAAAGCAAAAGATCTAGAGGTCTGAAAACGCCCTGATTGATAAGCATGACGGTTTGTTGTTGACTTCTTGCTAAGCTATTAATATAACAGTGCATAGCACACACACACACACCTATATTGAGTAAAATAGTCCTTTATAAGTCCTTTTTAATAGTGACTAAATTAGATTAAATTGTAAAGATCTTTGACGGTTTCAGTTTTGAGTCATTATTTGCCTTCATCAACACTGTAACCCTAAGATGCCTAGAAATGTTGCATTTCAATGACGATATTTTTATATTCCTTAATACATTGTCCCAGAATGCCAAGGTTAAGCCTTTGTTTGTGCAAGTTTTCATTAATTTTACACACCTGTTATTCTCTATAACCGCAGTCAAATTCTTGTAAAACACCATGTTACAATTATCAAAACACTTTTGTATTGATCGAAATCCTTATAAAGAGAAAAGCAATGAGCGATCTTAACAAGCTCATAATGCTAACCTCCTGCTGGGGTTTGTTACCTCAACACAACGCTTAGATAATATTCAACAGACATCCTCAGAACACGGTGAAAAAATAGATGAGAGGAAAGTTGATACCAGGTGAGGAGCAGTTTTTAGAAGCAATTAAAAAAGTTTCACCGCTAAATAAATTATTTTTGGTAAGAGATATTAGCAAAGTTTCATCAGCTAAAAGATTACCACCAAGATACACAACAGTAAAATCTACTAAATGGAGTAAACATCCATCCCTCATAGCCCTGTTTCCATTCACATCAAATTAAAGGCAGGGTAGGCGATTTTTTTTTTAAGCTATGCTGGTTCAAAGTCTCTTCACATCCTGATAGCAATCTAAGTTTGTTGGTCTAAATGTATATATATATATATATATATATATATATATATATATATATATATATATATATTTATGTGTGTGTGTGTGTGTGTGTGTGTGTGTGTGTGTGTGTGTGTGTGTGTGTGTGTGTGTGTGTGTGTGTGTGTGTGTGTGTGTGTGTGTGTGTGTAATGTCTGTGGAACAGCAGCCACCTTTAACAGTTCCTCCTGAACCAAAACAACGATCTTATGCTGCGTTCACGACATAACTACTGTCATTTTCATGGAAGAGATGAAAACTTGTGACGTTATACTTGGAGCGGTTCGTGACTCGAATGTATGCGACATTGGGTTGGTCATTCATCGGAATTCATACGAATTGGGCAACTCGTAAAATATGTACGATTTATCAAAAATCATACGAATTTCGAGTGAGGTCGTATTAATTTGTACGAATTAGCCACCTCGTAAAATTCAAAGGTCTGTTTAGGCTGGGGTTTGAAGCTATGAATGTGGGGGTGCATGTGCAAGTGCTGACCCCAGACACGGGTGTGCTCGTGTGTTTGCTTGTTTTAAAATTGTTTAACAGCCTACGTTTTAAGTGCTTTTTTTTAAGCCCATCGTTGTGTTTCAACTCAACTCGATTCGTACGAATGTGAGATCGGGTTGGCAGTCCATCACTGTTATATGAAAGGGGGCGCTGTTACACATCTGCTGAAAGACAACAGAATCTCCGGATCCAAAAACAAGCAAAAAAAGATCTTCAGAAACCAGAAGGAGCCGATAGAAGTTGTTTACTGACAATTTAGCTAATGTGATCATCAAACGTTCGACAGCATTTAAATCAAAACTGCCTACCGTTAACGAATGAAATGTCGAACCTACAAAAAGGAAATGAATGTGAAGCTTTGTTGGTGTTGATGGATTCGATCTACTCCATCAATGTTTTGATCATCGTTCAGAATCCAATCCGGACAAAGTCTTTGACAAAAACATGATTTTCTCAGCTTTGACTATTATAAGCTCCATGTAGCTTTTCCGAATTATTTAATTTCAAAAACTGGGTACAATGAGACGCCATGATACATGTTAAATACCACGTCACATTAACATACCAAACTTTACGTTATTCTCCTGTCATCTGAAAATAGAAGAGGAAATATTACAGCTCATTCAGTCAAACTGACAGATTATTTGTAGTGCAACATTATGATTTGAAATTATTTGTTTCAGTCTTTTTTGAGATGAACTTCCCCAAACCGGAAGTGTTCATAATCTAAAAAGCAGTAAACTCTTTAGGGAAAAGGTGCATAACAATTACCATTAAAATAAATTTTAAACAATTTGAAATGGAAAAGATTACAGAAACATACAATATGAATGTGATATTAATCTTTTTACTTCTTCGTAATGAATGAAAGATGGAAATCATAGTGGTCAACATAGTTTTTTTGTTATGCACCATCTTTAACTATGAAAGGATATCCCTCTACTGGTCAAGGTCTTTGAGGAAAGTGTTGTCACGTTTTTTTTTTTTTTCTGTACTGATTCTTTCCACTCAATCTCCAACTAGCTGAGACGAGACTTTATAACATTTAATTGTCCTTCAGATTCGAGCTCCAAACACAATAAAGACGAGAACGTGACAAAGTCTCCACAATAAGGAGCAAACAAAGATATTGCCCTTGCTAATGGAATTGTTTCCATTACTCAGTCGGGCAATAAAAAGCCATTTTCCTTCTCAGGTCCCGAGCCTGCTGCAAATTACAGCCGTACACATCACAAACAAGCTGTGCCATTATTACTTATGTCTTTCGGGAGCCCCAAGAAGACAGCAGAGGTGAAACTATCAAGATTCACCGTTCAAACACAGATATGAAATGTTTCATCGTTTTCTCAGATCGCAGAAGGCAGTGGCAATCTGCGATATTAAAATGTTCATTAAACTAACGAGCCACCGCTGAAACAACAGGTCCAGCGTGTCATAATGAAGCGGACAGTCAACCAGCCATAACAAGAGTCATATTTATGAAAAACATGATTTTCCTTGCTCTTTCAGTTCAATAGGTCTCATTCACTACCTGTGTGTGTACGCACACTGAAATCTGAGTGAAATCTGCATATGAATGTTTGGTAACACTTTACAATAAGGTTTATTTTTAACATTAGTTACATAGTAACTAACATGAACTAACTATGAGCAATACATTTGCTACAGTATTTATTAATTTGTTCATTCTCAGTTCATGTTAACTAAGGTTGTTAACTAATAAACGCTATTGTAAAGTGTTACCGAATGTTTTTACCAACAAATCATGATTCATCAATAACCTTTGTACTAATATTTTACTCTAAATTTACACAGAAGTAAAACCCTACTGAAATCACATAGGCAAAAATAACACGCCTTATAAATGTGTTAAGATTCAATTCAGCCGTTGGCCAATCAAAACAGAGCTTATTTACATATGGAGATCTTAAAGGTGCTGCATCAAAAACAACCAAAGGGTTGGAAATGATCGTGGAAAACTTTGACTTTTGTTGTTTCAAGAAACTTTAAAAAACATTACAAGAGGTTTTATAATGGTAAAAAAATGCTTAAAAAAATACAATATGGTCTTTTGAACAAGTTTTACACGCTTTAAAATGAATTCCTTCTTCACTAACTTTCTGTATAACAAAAAGCCTACCAGAGGGACACATCAATTTAGTGCATTAAATTAGACCCAAGGACAGTAAAATGAGTGACTTGACAATGGGTGAAAAGTTGTGGTAGCTGAGCAAGAATATATGTGACACTGTCAAAGCATGCCTTGGTTTTCAGTAGACCAAATATAGCAGGAAATCTGACATGTTCATTTGTGAATTCAGAGCTACTGACATGTATCATGACACTTTATTCTCTTTCCAGTGTCACTCTTAGTCATCAGCTAAGAATAACCAAATATAATCATGTAACATTGACAGAATGCTCTCTATACTGAATATCTCTTCTAGTGAAAAACATGGCTTCGATTCTGCTAAGACATTTATTAGGTAGCACTTAATTAGGTACACATCACCGAGTAGCACATTTAACGATAAAATAATTTAACGATTCCTGTTCCGTGTCTGATTCCTCTTAATGATTCGGGTTCATTATCGGTTTTCATTATTTAGCACTGATTGTGGTACATTTACAAAATGTACCACATTTAACAAAATACATTTAAAACAAGTGTCTACAGACTTTTTTTTTTTAACTATAGTATATTAAGCAACAATATTAATAAACACACAAAAAATACCACTGACAAACAGTGTTGGGGAAGGTTACTTTTAAAAGTAGTGCATTACAATATCGCGTTACTCCCTAAAAAAAAGTAACTAATTGTATTGCAAGTATGAGTATTATTTAAAGCTGCAGTCCGTAACTTTTTTTAAGTTAAAAATAATCCAAAATAATTATTAAACAAAACATATTCAGCCAGTGTTCAAAACTATCTGCTTGCCGTAGCTAGATTCAAAACGGTTAGCTTGTAATAATTTTATTTTAATTCCAGTGGTACTGGTGGGTTTCCGCGGGAAATTCGAGCATGTCTTTGCGTCATTACGTCACACCCGTACACATAAAGAAGGAGTTTCGGCTAGCCGGCTATACTGCGCGTGGGGAGATGTAGCCTATAGCCTTTTCTCGCAGCACTTTACATAATTAAACTTATGGCGATCCAGAAAGATCCAAACGACAATCATCAGAGTCAACTGGAGATTCACCAGTTATAAAACCCAAAAGACTTCGTACTTCGGATTTAAAAAGGCTAGAGAAAAAGCAACCGTCTCATGCGAACACAAGGATAAACATGGGCGGGGCTTTTGAAAGGTGCGTGAACTCCGTGTTTTGAAGGGGTTCGAAACGGAAGAAGAGACGGCTTTTTTCTGCTGAACAAGTAAGACATTTCAATAGTTCAATCGTGTAACAGTACCACTGTTTTCTTAATTCACACAGTTATGGAGTTTCCTTTTTTGTGCCTTTCTCGTTTAGCTATGGAGAATATGAATTCTGAACTACACAGGTAACCATAAAACACATTAAATGTAGTCACGCAATGCTGATGTTGTTAACATTAACAATTTGAGAACAAAGTATAATTTGCACGGTTCTTCATGATAAACGATCGTTAGATTTAATCAGCGCGATTTACAGCAATGCTTTTTTCCCCTTAGTTGATCTGAACAAAAATGGATGTTACTTGTTCAGATTACATTATCCGGTGACAATTATGTTGGTCATACTTTCAAAAAGTGAATCTGTGATTCTGAATGACAGTATCCACACAGCGCGGTGATTGACAGCAGCACTCGCCTCAAAACATTGTGTTCATCCGCGCTGTTTCATGCCGATGTACAACCCACGTAAAGTTGATAATTCCGCGAATAACTGCAGTTACAGATTTCGAACAGAGATGGCAACAAAGAGGAAAAGCTACGGACTGTAGCTTTAATTACACACTGTCATATAAACAACCAGTCAGTAAAAACACTGATTTAAGTCTCACAATTACTTGTAAACTGTATGCGTTTGATTCACTAAAAAGGATCTGCTCGTAAGAGTCATTTGTTGGGGAATCTGTCTGTTTTGTGCTGTAGTTTCAGTAGCAGTGTTCCTCCACATGAACATCACCGGAATTCACCGTCATTCAGTTCTGGATAGGATCTGGCTTGCTCCCAGAAAAGGTTATGCCAAATCCTGACCCTTTCGTAAGCATGTTGCTGTTAAACTAGCCTCATCACACCAGGCGATGTTTTCCAATGCTCTTCTACAGACAGGAGGAGCTGCTGTGGTCTACAGACTGTCCACCTCGAGGTTTGACATGTGGTGCATTCAGAGATGCTCTTCTGCATAGCACTGTTACAACGTGGTTATTTCAGCTACTGTCACCTTCCTGTCAGTTTGAACCAGTCTGGCCATTCTCCTCTGACCACTCTCAATAACAAGCCAGTTTTGCCCACAGAACTGCCACTATTCTCTGTAATCACTAGAGACTGTTGTGCATGAAATTCCCTGGAGATTGGCACTTTCTGAGATACTCAAACCTCCCTGCCAAACAATCATTCCATGGTCAAAGTCACTGCCAAAAAAAACCTGCACATCCAACCCCAATTTCTTTAGGTTTTTCAATAAAATCAGATATGAACAAACTCAAAATAAATATGAAGTTTGAAGTCCAATTAAAATCTGATATTTGTACACGGTGTCAATCCAAAAAGCCAGCCAGGTCAAATTTCAAGTTTATTTCATTACTTGAGTTGTGTCCAATTTGAAGTGACACTGATTTTGCTCTCTCTTTGCTCATAAAGCAAACTGTGACCATCTTATTAATTTGCAGATGACTTTCAGGATCGCTGAATTACTTTGCGGGTGCAACTGATTCTCTTAGCATTGAGACTGCCCTTTACTAAACTCTTATTCATATCTACAAACCATTTTGATGATGAGATCTGGTAAGCGTATATTGTAGAAAATAAGCTGCACTCCAATAAATCATTTGAAAATGTCATGGCTTTAAAGTTATCTCCTATCGTTTCATGTGTAATCGTGATGGAATTCTACATCTGATCTTCGAGACATGTGCACATCCTCAGAGAATCAATCCAGGTCTATATTCAAAGGAAGACAGTAATGGATTTCAACAACTCCCTGAAGGACAGAGGTTGTGTCACAAACTTTAGAAGTAAAAGTTAAAGGGGAATTCATTTTCAACCACAGTTGCGTTATTTCTGTTTTAAAATGATTCATATCATCACAGAAGTAGTGGGATAAAAGTTTAAAGCTTGGATATTGTAAAGGTCACCAGCTGGAGTGTCCTTGAGAGCCACCAGAGGGCGCTCCACATCAGACTATTGTCATTCCCTCACAAACTACATCTCCCATAAGTCTCTGCCTGGACTTATCAGCTCATTACCTTGTTTAACTCACACTATAAATGCCTGGTTTTCTCATTCATTCTCTGCGAAGTCTTGTTTAGTGTTGCACTGCAATTCGGAGCATTCTCCCTGGTTTCATGTCTCTTGGTTTTGGATTTCTTGCCTTTTCTGTGGATTACTCTTTTGCCCGTGTTCCCTGCCTTTTTGTGTTTGTGTGTATGGACTGCCTGCCTGTGTTTGACCTTGCCTGTACTTTGAATTACGTCTTTGGATTACCCTGTTCAATAAAAACTGCATTTGGATCCACAACCTATGTGTCTCAGAGCAGTTCGTAACAGATATAAGCACTAATGTCCATGAAAGCGATTAAAATAGAGCAAATCAACTTTTGAAAGTAACTTGGCTGTTCAAATAACAATTGTCTCATTTACACTGTTGCACCAGTAGGTGGCGACAAGTGACTTAAACAAGTATGTCATTGAATCATTCCTTCAAGAGATTTGTTTAAAAATACTGATTCATCCAGTAATGAAACAAGTGACGAATTTGTGAGTCATAGAATCATTCATTAAAACTTTTTTTTGTAATAATTCATTCAAATTAATTCAACTTTTTACATAGACTAAATCAATTAACATTTTGTCAGAACCTCTAGTAAATCAGGCCTACGTGTTATTTTGTTTAGTTGTCTCTTTTCAAAATCGTGGGAGAATCGTGATCTCTATTCGAAACAAACAAAAAACGTGATTCTCAACTTATCCAGCATCGTGCAGCTCTAGTTGGTGGCACAGAAACAAGTTTGTGGGTCATGTCAAATTTTGAACTGCCCCATCCTTCAGTAAAGGCCTCTATGAAAAGCTCTGTTACATTGGGACAGATCACAAAACAGATTACAAAATGTGTCACATGAATGCTGAAATGATCTATCTTGTTTACAGTTAAAGGTAGGGTAGGCAGGATTTTTAGGCAGGTAGGCAGGATCCTGTAGCTGCAGGGGTGGTAGCCATGGTAGCGAGGGAGAGTGACAGTCGCTCCAGCCAATCATTTCATTCGTCCCAAATGGAGATAAGTAGCTGTGTTTATTGCGGCCCTGAGAGGACTACAGACACTCGATTTTTATACTTTCTTTTTCAGAGTACTTACATTTTAATTATGTGTTGGTATATATATAGACAGTTTAAACATATTTTGTTAGAAAAATTCTACCTACCCTACCTTTAAACAATAAAGAACAGCACAAAGTGTGACGTCATCAATGGCCAAAAGATTAAGTAGTTCATTTTGGATCTCTTGGTTTTTGTAGTCCTGACCACAAAAAAAAAAGAAAAGGAAAAAAAAGATGCATTTGGACGTGGTTCGTTTAGCATTTACACTGTCCTTTTTTACCCCGAAGCTAAAAAAAAAAGCTTTTTATGGGTCACGTGACTCACGTCTTATGGCGTTAAGTTATTTTTGCAGCTAAGTTTCCATGAATGTTCTTTTTGAACTCGGAAGGAACTTTTTGAAACTTGCTAACTGTTAAAAAATAAACTTCTGTGGATCGTTTCTAACGTTGGGATCTTCCGAGTGGAAGGTTCACGGTCAGGAAGAGCGCAACTGCGATGTCATAAACGCCCAGAAGTTATGAAAACAAGCTACTTCTGCAGCATAGTTTCCATAAATGCTCTTATTTCAGAGTGAGGGAACTTTTAGAAACTTCTAGTATGTTTTTATAGTACACACATAGAGCATCAAACTCACTAAGATCAAGGGAAATTTGGTTCCTCGTGATATTCCTCCTCTAAAACCAGACTTTCAGCCACCCTTCTTTCATGATTAGTGACAGATCATTGCAGTTCCCACGCTGATAGAGACACAAAAGACAGCAAAAGATCCCAGCATGCTCCTGTCTTTCAGCCCTGCCCGCTCCCCATGCCCTGTCAAAAAAAAAAAAAAAGAGTTTGAACACTTGCTTTCTGTTAGCAACAGAAACACCCCAATCTAAATGGAAACTGTCCTTGCCTAGCAGGGTTCCTCCTCTTCTCTCAGCCTTGTGGGTTTGCCAAGAGCTGGAATCGAAAAATGTAGTAAAATTCCAGCCTTCCTGAGGATGAGCTGTCTGTTGAGCATCTTTATTCTGGTATGGTAGGCAGTGTAGCCAGAGTTCACAGAGTTGCGGTCATGACTTGAGGTAAGATCAAAAGAAAACGGCGGGGATTCAATATCAATGGGACGTCAAAAAAAGAAAATGAGAGCCAAGTGTGAAAAATAGGCTTCAGGAGCCTGGCCTTATTACTTGCAAATAAATTATTGAGATTGTGAGGGAATTTTAAACTAGTCAAAGCTGTGGAAGATCCGGAGACTTCCCAGAGGTCTACAGATGTCAAGCCCACGTGGACAAGCAAGACGGAGGTCAAACTGGTGTCAAGGACACAATCATAAAGAGAGAGTGGTCAACATCCATTTATTAATAAGCATTGCACAGACTCAGATGCCTTCACTGAAAAAGACCCTAAAAGCTGCCAATAGTTGCTGCTACAATAAGCACTTCTGGAAGAATTATAGGCAAGTCGTTGCCGTTATGCGTTCCAATTTGAACTTAGAATTACATCACAAATATATGTATTTGTATTTTGTAATATATATTTATATCACATACCAGACTTTCAGAAATATGCTCTCGTCAAGCTCAAACATTTAAACTTATTAATTACAACTTGATCAGTTAAACAATTGCAAGAACGGAGCTTATCAGTGTGGAAATAAAGAGCTAATCAGTGAGTTATTGACATTGGCTTACATGAGAATGTCAACTTTGCATGTTTTTAACCATCTGTTGAAGTTTTCATATCGTCATGCCAATTTCTGCCTTTATATCAAAGGGCTGAAAGTTAAAACAAAGTGAAAACACTTTTTTGAAAGTGAGACAAATCAAAAAAATAATACTTGTTGATGATTGTGCTGCTGTTTTCCCACCAAATGATGTCACTTCCTGTAGGATGATGCCATTATACACTTTTGTTACAGTAGATAAAGGGATATTATAAAAGACTAATAGGATGAGAGTTCATTATAAATAAATAAAAAATATATTCTCAAGCAAATGTTTTCCCCCCAAAATATGAACGGTAATAAACCCCCCTTTTTTAATGTTAGAAAAGTGGGGAAATTATATAAAATTGAACTCATATGCTCACTTAATTCTAGCATTGTGATAAAAGAAAACAAAGCTTTTAATTAAAAATAAGTTAGATTAATAGGCATTGAACCAATAATATTTATTTATATAAGAGTATTTACTGAATATTACATTGAATTTACTCTTATCTTTATATTTTCAGTTTTCATTTTTATTTTAGTATAGGTTATAGCACTTTTGTAATGCGTTTTTATCAGAATTTGCTTATCTTTCTATATTTATATTTGATTTATTTTATTTAAGTTTTAGTAATTTTATTAAACTTATTTTATTTGAGCCATTTTATTATTTCTAAATGTTTCCATCTAATATGTATAATTTATTTTATTACAGCTTTATTTCGATTAAAAAAACACACACACATATATATATATATATATATATATATTTTTTTTTTTTTTTTGGGGGGGTTTTAGTTTAAGTTAGGAATGGTCCAGAAATACTCAATACCTTTGCTTTAGGCATTTGCAAGAGCCCATCATATGCTAACTTCAGATTCTAAATACCAAATTAAAAACAAAAAGCTGTTGCTTTACTGGTAGATGGCCTGTTCCTGTCTAAAGTTCTTGCCCAAAACTACAATTTGGAACAGACATTGTGCCAATAGTCAAAAGTCGAGGACCTTGAAAGACGTCTGGAAAAACACACCTCACACTCTCATCAGACTAATATGAGAATCGAATGTAATTTGTCTTGTTTTGTATGCATGAGATGACTATCATCACAGACAGATTGTTGTTATAGCCTCCGATATACGGCTTATTATACACCCAGAAGTATAAATCACCCAGACACCTAATTGTCAGACATTATTCTGTTTACTATAATTGAAATTCTCATTAGGTTCTATTCACAATGCCTGAATCGTATTTACATTTGGCAAAAGGTCTAATTTCAGAATGACACGTACGCCATGAAAAGAAGAGCCAGAGAGCATTAGCGAATCACAGGACACCAGGCTAAAGCACAGGAACAGCATGGTGAATTTTGCCTCCAGCTGGCCAGCACATTTTCCCTGACCCCCCACCGCCGAGACATGAGCGAGTAAATGGAGGCCCTGTCATCCGGAGCTGTTCCGGGATAATAGGAAATCCCAGGTCGGGGTGCGAAGCCCTGTGGCGCGAACGAGACGAGTCATCGCCATTTCCTCCGATGCGCTCGGGACAACAAAAGATTTCTCACCTAGAATAGGCAGCGAACCCAACCCGAATGGAATATATCCAGCACATTAGAATACAATGGAACACCATTTAATGATAAGAATGGAACAAAATGAACTGACGGAGGCTCTGAATTCAGCCGCTCCGGACACATTCGTGTGGGATTGGCTTGTTGAAATGTAATCAGAATAGGCTACTATGGGTTTTATTTTTTGGAAATTGAATATTATATGGGTTTTTGGAAAAGCACCGTGGTAATGCCATCTTGTTCCCTGAAGAAGCTTGGGATATCATTAAAATACCATAGTAAATGTACACTGCCGTTTTAACAGTTATGTTTCGTTGTATTGTCATGGTGTTCTGAATTCCCTGCCCTGTCAATCATCTTGTCACAGTTAAAATCCTCCACACAATTTATTTTATTTTCCTACCGTGTCAGGGAGAAATATTTTAGCACATTAATCTGCCAGTTGTGGGTCTCTCATGTAGAGTCTCTCCTCGTGTGTTTGCATAATGCATTTAAAAGACCAAAATTATCTTTACGAAAGTTTTCAATGCAGTTGCAGATGAAATATAATGTGGACAACATTGAATAAAGGTCTTTTCGTCAGGTTAGATACTGATTATTTTTCACTCAAACCCCTTTATCTAAACCGCTCTACTTAACTGTCGAACTCGCACATCCTCCATGTTTGTAGTTTTTAACACTTTTTATTTGTAGTTCTAATCGAAACCTCGTCCAAACACGCAATTTCTTGTGGGTAATATTAACCATGAGAGTGTGCACAGATTTCAGACTCTAACCGGAAAAAGTAGACCATCCGGGTATCTTTGTAATACTCATTTCATAATACTACGATTTGGGACACACTAATTCTATTTTTGAATACTATTTAGGATGGATAGTATGTGAATTGGGAAGCAGTGTCTTTGTTCGTTGTGCATTTCACTGCAGCCAACCACGACAACGTTCACCAAGTCTCATTAATTTAATCAAAAATACGGTAAAACTGTAAAATTATGAAATATTTTTACAATTTAAAAAAAATTATAATAATTTATTCCTGTGATCAAAGCTGAATTTTCAGCATCATTACTCCAGTCTTCAGTGTCACATGATCCTTCAGAAATCACTCTGATATGATGATCTGATGATCAAGAAACATTAACAGCTCAAACCAACGGCATTTATTTGAAATCAAAATATGTTGTGACATTATAAATGTCTTTACTGTTACTTGGATCAAATGAAGAGTTATTGCTGAATAAAAACTCACTGACCTAAAACTTTTGAATGAGTAGTGTGTGGTAATCTTTTTATCACATTTTGTGTGATCTGGATTTTTTTGGCCATTGTTACAGTATTCTCACAAAACACATTACAGTAATTAAAATAATGTGACAAAGCAAAATCGAGAAGGTCCTAAAATAGGCCTTTATGCAAAATATTATTTCTTTTCTTTTTTTTTTTCTCTTTTTTTCTCTCAGATTTGATGGTTGAATGTGAGCTGGACATGTTTTTGTGAGGTTCACATATTAAAACTGCTTCACGATTGGTGCTATTATAATTCCATCACAGTCCTCACGATCTTCATAGGGCCTGAGCCGAGGGACTGAAGAAGAGTCTCAGCATCTACAGAAGAAAGCCAGGAGAAAGCAGTCCGGGATAAGGAGAACGCAGGATGCTTGACTGATGGAGTGCGCACGGGGAAATATATCCGACAGAATACATTACTGGTCACTTATTAGAGATTCTGAACGTCGTAGGTATAGGAGGCGAGTACTTCATATAAACCTAACCTTATAAATAAGGTTTACACATATAAATAACCTCCAAAACATGTCTTGAATTTCAGAATGAATAGTTAAAAATAGACTGAATTAAAAAGGTAAAATAAACTGATGTTATTCATTTTAATTAAAAATAATTAGAGTGGAGTATCATATGAACTGTCTCGGACTACATAATATTTACTAACTTCTTTTTTGCAAACATAATTTACAAATCAATTAATCAATAAATAAATATATTTACATTTAGATGAATGTATTTGGCAGGCACTTTTATCCAAAGTGGTAGACAACTACATTTTAAAATGTATTTGTTTGTTTGTCTCTGAGAATTGCTAACGCCAAGCTCATACTCTTCTAATTAAAGTTATTTTTAGTTAAATTAATTAAAGTGGATAATAATAAACAAATATGAAATTATTTTTTTAATTAAATAAAAATGTGTTAAAATACATACAATTATTGTGAATACATTTTTGTTTAAATAATAATATATAACAAATGAATTATATCTATATTTGTAATTCATTCATTATAGTTATAATAATTCAAGTGGAATATAATATAAAGAACTGTCCTGAACTACTAAGCAAATTTTACACAAATGAACTAATTATTCTGTAAACATACATTCAATTTGTTCATTTTAATGGCATTTTTTGCCAAAGTGAATTTGTTTACAAAAACGATTTTACCAAAATAACTAAATAAATGATCTCTATGAATAATTTTGGTCAAATACATTATAGTTTATAGTATAAAGCGGAATAGTTAATGGACAACACAATGCATTCGCAAGTATTTAAACAATGTGATGAACTAAACTATTTTAGCATGCTACAAATAGCACATCGCTGTAAATCATATTTTCCACCCTCTACTCTCACCGTAAATGCATTCATCGGTTTCCCCCGCTCTTTTTCTTGATTACCTTTGATTTAACCAAGTTGGGAGTTATGTCTGCCTCATTATGCTAATGAAAGCTTTTTCTGGTTGCGCTCCATGCTTGGCTAGCAGAATGCGCTGAAGTGCGAGAGCAGGAATCGGGCTCTTCCCTGCTGATTCGGCATGCCATCAGCATCCTGTCCCGCACAATATAATGATCAGGGCCCAGGTGACACAGAGACACAACCAGCATACTAGAGATCCAGCCGCGTATGCTAATGTTTGAACGCCCACTCGCCCACTCGCAGTGAGGGAGGCGGCATACAAGTTTACAAGGGGGTGTTGCAAACAAGAGAGAACGCAAACAAGAAAGGACAAGTTGCTATGGAAGACAGTGATGGACAGGCCTAGACACAATCTGTGGACCTTTTCCACATTCTTTAATGTAGAAATCGGAGGAATTTCAGCGGAAATGATTTGAACATGCTAAAAAGGATCAAACGAAGCTGAGAATACTACATTACACAAGCTAAAAGCATGATCAAGTTAGACAAAATATACTATAGAAAGAGGACATATACATTTTTTGGTGTGAATTTATTAATTTACTTAATGCATTTAAAATGCAATTCATACATGCAAGCACTTTTTCACAATTTAATTTATGAATGGCAACTGAGATTTTGAAGGCCAAAAAAAGCACATCCATCATAAAAGAAAGGCCTTCTGAAGCAAAGCTATGCATTTTTGTAACTTTATAAACTATAATCACTGTCTTTCGGTATTGGCCGTACACGAGTCGAGTTCCAGCGGAAGAATAAACTCTGCGATTCGTGATTTCAATCATCACACAGTAAAACCCCCACACAACAAATCTTTTTCTTGGATTCAGGCAGTTAATGTGGCTCATAGGCCTACTTTTCAGGTTGGAAAACACGTAAATCCATATAAATGTGCAAAAAAATCACATCCCTGAATATATTAGATTTTTTTGTCTTGCACCCATGCATTTATTTAAGTTGTGGTAACAGGTCGCATGAATTTCTTGACACAGTGTTGACACATCTTCATATTGACCTCTACAGTTCATATGAAGTATCACATGTGCAATTCTCAAAGTCTACCAGCTGAAAAGTCCCCGAAACCCCTTTAAAACCATCAAACTCCACCATTCTGACCAGCTTGGTGGTCACCCAAGAACAGCAAACCCCCTTAGACAGATTTACACTGGGGTTTTTTGTTGTTTTTTCCCTCAGTCAAAAGCACTCTCACATAGTGGTTGTGAGAGCCTTTATCTATAGGGAGTTTTTTTATTATGCTGAGAGACTGCTGAACGCTATGAACTGTGTCTTATGTGGGTGTATTACCTGTGCTTGCGCCTCCATTCGAGCGTACTGCACCAGCATCGGCTCTCCGTGCTTCTGCATGAAGTCTCTCTGACAGCGCTCCGCCAGCGCCGGCTCATTGGGGAGAAAATTACTGGCCCAAACCTGGAGATGGAAACAGGAATAGCATGAAGACGTGAACCAGCGTGGGGAAGTCTCGAAAATCAGACTATGTAGCCACAGACAAAACCTTCAGAAAAGCTGTCAGGGACACACACACACACAAAAACATTCCACCACCCCGTAGTAAAATAATGCTACCTTCCGGCTATAAAAATAACTAGAACCGCAGGCCGTTGTATTTTGCTAATTAATAGCGAAGCATGTGGCCAGCGAAGCGCAGAGTGCATGGAAACCGATCCAATTATACTTCGCAACTAGTGGAGTTGGTACTTGGCGATAACATTTCCCTCATCTTTAGCCTTGTAGAGATGATTTGGGGATGGCAATTGGAAAAGACACTTTAAAACATTCATCTTTCCAGGCGCCAAAGACTGTTGGTGCTGCCCAGAGAGATTTCTGACAACATATCCAATACATCTTCAACAAAAAAGGGTGGTAAGAGAGATTCTGTTTTTCCGATTCGTTTCCCTCCCCACCGGAGCTCCAACAAGAGCTCTTCATTCACATATCTTCCCGAGGAAAGAAAACCCGGCCGTTACTCACTCCTGAGACAAATGTGATTTTCTGCATAGTGATGTAGAGTTTTGGGGAACTTAATTTCAGCAATTTAATGTAGTGCCGTGCATGCCCTCGGAAGACTCTGTCAAGGGTCTTTACCGTGAATTTACCACTGAATTGTTTGCAATTCATAGTACATCAAAATCAGTCCCTCGTAATCACAAAAAAATCTCCCTTCCAGATGTTTGAAAAATAACTAGAACTGCGAAGAACAGGAACAGATCTGCAACTAGTGGAGTTGGTACTTGGTGATAACATTTGTCCCATGTTTACCCTTGTAGAGATCTGACATCCAAATATGTGTGGATTTATGTATCTGTGCACGCTTAAAAAGCTAAGCCACAACAGAAGCTTGTAAAGGTTCTCTTGTAAGCTTTTAAGTTTGAATTTGTAGACTGCGGAGAAATAACCTGCTGAAACCCCCTGCCGTTTGGGGAGGATATGGTAAAGAAGGGAATTGAGAGCATATTGATTTATTGCACTGGTAATACCTATCAAGTCTCGTTCAAATAAGTCGCAGAACACAAGGAAACTAGGGTATAACGGGGCTAAAGGTGCATCGGGGTAAAAGGCGCTTTTGATTTTATTTATCTCTAAACCACTAGATGGCACAGAAACGTGCTGCAGCACATCCGTGTTTCATGATGCACGTGGAAATTTGTCTGATTCTTGACGCGATCGCAGGCAGCAGCACAAAGTTGATTCTGTGCTAATTTGATCTAATATTTGATGTTTTTTAAATTGTTGTGGATTTAAGATACAAATGAGAATCGCTAAAATGATTGAATATATTTTGAGACAAAGGTCTTCATAATGATTTTCAATGAAAATGTAAAAGTATGGTATTTGGGGTAAAAGGCGGCCCTGCTGTCGGGGCGAAAGGCACAAAAATGAACATAACAATTAACAGCCGGCTGACTTTTCCATTTGTTGACAAGACATAGTTAGATTCAGTTGGTAAATGGTACACGATATGCCTAAAACTGAGAAGTTTTTCCTTTGAGTTTTCCGCGTACATTGTCAAAACGATCATCATTCACACGGATCCGCAAAAACGACTAAAAGCGCTGTTTTCTGCTGCCAGGCCATTAGATGGTGATGAAACACTATAGACTGAACACGTGATACACATGTGCATGACGTCATCGCCTTCAGAGATTCGTGTTTTTGACGTTTGCACGGAGACCGTTTCCAAAAACTTGCACTTTGAAACCCGTCTTCAAAAGTTCTTTCAGGCATCCAAAACGCAGTTGTCGTGTAAACGAACGGCATAAAAAGTTTTACGGTTTTAGTTGAAAACGGCGTTGTGTAAACAGCCCCTGAGAGATATTCTGGCACGTATGGTTGAGGCAAAGATACCAAAGTAAAATAATTTAAGTACAGCAGTCTGGTGTTTAATAACAGAAAACAAAAATGACAAAAATACTCAGATAACTCTTTGATTAGAGATTTCGATTAGACCAAACTTCATAAGACGAGATCGGACCAAGAACTGAACAAAAGTGAACAAATCAAGCAAACTTTACAGTAAAGTTTAATTCATTAACACGCATTATGTATCAGAAACAAACAATGAACAAAATATTTTACGACATTTATTAATCTACATCAATTTCATTGTTAATTCGTGTTCAAGCATAGTACAATAACTACATTAATTAAAATCTCAAGTAATTTATTTATTTATTTAATAACTTTATTTGCCAAAAATGTATTTGTATTTAACATATACATTTACAAATGCTGTTAAAGTATTGTTTGTTGTCACATCTTAATCTTATTTTATTCATCTTACCAATTTAACCTTATTGTAATGAAAAATACTGTATAACAGCATCAAGGTTTTGTAAGTTGTTCAAGCTCTTTGGCAGTATCCATTCCCGGATTTAATTCGCTCAGTCGTTGCAGCAATATGGCAATTATCTTCTAAAAGAGACAGAAAGAGAAAGGACACTTGAGCTTGTGAAATGTCAAGGTCACGTCTCGTACTGCCTTCGCATGTTTAATCCAAAGCTCCGCTAGAAACATCATTTCCTTCAGCTGCCAACCCCAGCGTTACGGGATCTCTCATCTGAGACCCAACTTAGACCCAATAAAAACTTTACATTACATCTGATTGCTGTGGTTAAACTTAAACTTTTAGAAAGCCTTCCAACAGCATTCAGAGGTCTAATAAAAAGTCTCTTTTCAACAGAAACGGGTAAAGTTTTCCAATAGATGTGTCTATTAACGTTCAAAAACACTGAGCGTTTCATCATTGCAAACTCGCCAGCTGTTGTCAAGGATATCTCAACATCGTAAACAAAACAGGATGAAACAGTCGGAAAGAACGTTTTTTTGTTTTTTTTTTCACCATGACTCATGGAGCTGCATGGAAATGAGTCTGTTATGATATGTGGCCTACAAATGCCAGAATGAATTTGAACATTTTGAGATATCCCCCTGCATGCGCGGTCATCGATGTGACAAGTTTAAAGCTCACAGTCAATCAATGAGAAGCTAATTCTAATTCTTGTGTACGTATCCATAATCCATCATAATCCACGAGGGAGCAGTTGTTATAATCAAGAGACAAATTTCTGTTTGCCTGCTGCCAAAAATCATTTAAAAAAGCAACTGTGAAAAGGAGCTCTCTTGCTAAATGATAAATTAGGCTCTCTGTGAGAACCGGGAACTGAGTTCTCCTGGGTTACTGATTGCAAATATAGAAGTATTTCCACAGTGTTTTTTAAAGCACGCTCTTCCTGCCGAATCTAATATGTACCTCTGAGAGATTGTTTGACCTCAGTTTTCTGTCGAATCATTGATTGGGGTCTCGGAGTCAAGCTCCACAGCTCTAAATGCACACGTGAGACTGCTCTGACCTCTCGGCTTAAACAAGGTTTTGACTGAAGACTCGCATCAAAAGACACGAATGGCTGAACACAACTCATCCCTGTTCTTCTGTAACACTATTAAAACTGGCCTACAACTACTGACAACTTTTCTTTGATGGATGGGTTCTTTTTATTTTACAAAGTAAGAAATTCAAACCCAACAAGTAAGGCTAAACGATTAGAAATTTGTGATTTTGGGGATACAAATTACTATCAGAGTTAGTACTGGCTGCAGATACAGTCCTAATTGGTGGTGATTTTAATATACATGTAGATAATGAAAGAGATGCATTAGGATTGGCATTTAGAGACATTCTTAACTCTATTGGAGTTAGACAACACGTGTCAGGACCTACTCATTATCGTAATCATATCTAGATCTAATATTATCACATGGAATCAATGTTGATGCTGTTGAAATTCTGCAGCAGAGCGATTGACATCTCAGATCATTATGTAGTCTCGTGTAAACTTCATGCCAAGGCTGCATAGCCGACTCCGGGTTACAAATATGTTAGACCTATCACTTCTGCCACTAAAGATTGCTTTATTAATAATCATCTCAGCATCCTAGATAGCTAGATATTGCGACATAAACTTTTAACTCTTTCTTTTCCAGCACTTTAGAGTAAGACTAGGGATGACTAGACTTGAAACATGACAAGTAGTTTGTTGAGGGTTGTTTTTTTAGGGAAGGACTACATGCCTGCGCACATATATTCAAACACACATCCCTATAGAATGAATTCTTAATACGCATGTGCGCACCGTCAGCGTTCTCACAGGTTCGCGTTTTTAAAGTTTGCGTTGAGAGAACTTAAGATGTCGTGTTAGCGGCCCCTAAGTTAATAACTAATGATCGTTGCGACGGAAGTGAATCAATCAAAACTAACTTTAGCTGGAAAATAACTGTATTTTTTAGAGCTGCTGTAAAGCCAAAACTACTTTAATTTCCTATAATCCCTGTAAAGCCGCTTTGGAACAAGCTACATTGTTAAAAGCGCTGTATAAATGAAGATGACTTGACTTGACAAATTGTGATTGCGATTTACAAAAAAAAATTAAATCCAATACAAATTACTAAATAAAACAAAATAAGAAACATACTATTGTAATATTTCAATGTAAATGGAGTATTTAAGAAAATGTAGAAATAATAATAATAATAAAAATAGTAATAATTATTTTATTATTACATTATAACTATAAAATTAACATTTTATTTTGAAAAAAGAAAATAAGAAATATCACTATTTGTAATATTTCACTGTAGATCTAGTAATTAAGAAATAATAAAAATATACATTACAACTATAAAATAACAATACTAAAATGTATAGTTCTCTTTGTTTCTTAATTTTTTTTAATGTTAAACCATCAAACTTTTATTTTGACAGAAAATGCAGAAAGCCCTTAAAGCTTCTTTGGCTGATAAGCACTTTGCAATTTTGTTTTTATTTCGATTAATCATGCAGCCCAACCAGCAAGAAATAAATCCTTGAGATTTCTCTTGAAGGTCATGTTAAGGTCATAAAACGCTGCAGTAACCCATTTTAGAAATGTGTGTCATATCTCACAGTGTCATAATCAATAAGATAAAACATGTATCACGAAAAGCGGGCAACAGAATTAAGGGGGAATAGTAAATGGATCCTGAGGTTTAATAGGATACTATTTACATATTTAACCTCAATTATAATTTAATTTAAATCATTCAAATGAATAATATATAATAAATAATTATATTTAATAACATTATTTTATTATTTAGAATAGCATGTATCAATGAGTCACAAAGAGCAGTAATGTGCACAAAGAAAGTAAATGGGGTCAATACTTAATTCCATCTGGATTTTAAATATCAGTAAAATGACCAGAGAAATCAATTTCAAAACATGCTATAGAGTTAAAACAAGTGTTCAGAAATCATCAGAAGAAACAATGAAAATGACTTGGATCACCTACACCTCATCGCTGCTTTATTTAGGGATGTGTTTTTCCCCCTGTGATTCACTTTTATTAAAAATTAAAGAACAGTTAAAGAACTTTTTTAAAGGCCTGTGTAACGAGACCCTTTTCCAACAAACATCTGGAACCGAGCATCACTTTGTTTGTCCGTGTTTACCCTGCTTTTCGAGACAGCGGGCCAGAATGTCTGAGCTTGCTTGGATTTCTGAAAATGATGGATTTTGAAAAGAAAATGAATCATTACTCGTGGGTCACATCTCCGATCGCCTCATCATATTTAGGGCGCTCAGAAGTGGCCAGAGTCTGCATTAAAAGCAGATGAATAGAGGAGGCTTGAAGAAGACTGAAGGATACAGTGTTTACAGAATATGAATCACCGTTGGACGGCTTTCAAAGATGTTTTTCCAAGTCGTGTTTCCCTGATATTGTGGGAAACCGTGGAGCAGAAGCACACCTGCTGTTCACCAATAATTAGGCAATTAAGATTTGCTTAGTGCAAAACTGTGTAACATCAAGCCTCATTTATTAAACATAAGCAGAGCAAATGTCTGTGTAAATTGTTCGTAAAAATATGCTTATGTAAATCAGCGCCGCCGCTACTGAACATTTACAGTGTGTAGACAGACTCTGAGACAGATCTTAATAGTGTATCATAATGACACAACAAACAAATCTAATTCCAAACGAGCCTTATGAATATGAGTCTTCATTTAAGGACATAGTTACCGCAGGCAGAAAACAAAAGAATAGGAAATGTCATCAGCAAAACTCTCTTTTTACTACAGAGCGAGTGCTGAACGCAGTCAAATATTAGTGTCACTGTCAGTTAATGGTGGGTCTGCTGAAGAAGCTGTTTATAATATTGATTTTGAAAATTATAGCTTTCATAAGATTGTGAATATGCTGAATGTACTGGGAAATGAGCTCTGGTGAGAAGAGGGATGATGCTCGAACTGAAAGGTAACAAAATATGCTTTATTTTATTCTTTGCTGTTTAAATATCAGGAGAGTTTTACACTATTATGGCAGTTAAACAGAGATTCGGGTCACTGAAGACTCGGAAATGTAATAATGATTGGAGAAACATGCATGCATGCAAGGGTTAAAAAAGTATCTAAAAAGGACAAAAAGACTGTGTAAAAACATTTTGCAAGAACTCTCTCTAATGTATTTATTATCAAAATTACTAAAATACTTAGACATTTGGAAATGGAATTGTTTTTTGCAGAAACCTTAATTGACCTGCATTAAACATGACAACTTAGATAGAAAGTGTTATATAATGTTATTTCTACACTTACTATATTTTTTATGAATATTTTGAAAAAAAAAAGTTCAAATTTGCTTTTATTTTTTATATTCAGTTTTAGGCTATGTTTACACGGAAACGGTCAGAAAAGAAAACGCAAAAGTGGCCTTGCGTTATCACTTTTTATTCTGCGTTTAGACGAGCGTTATGAGGGGAAATCTGCGTGCATATGGTGACGCAAAAGTGTGTGAAATTCGATGTAGTGTGCACTTCAGGCGCTAGGTGGCGATGTGGAGCACTGCCACACAACAACACCAATATCTGAGAATATTTTGTACAACTGCTGAAAAGACTATTGTATGTTTATCAGCGCTGCGAGGGCAACTTGGAGGTCCGACGTCTGGAAATAATCCGACATGTTGGTTGTTATTTTCATGTTATTTTCCTGTACTGGCGAATGCCTGTGACGTAAACGTGTACGCGACAAGAGTAGATTTGCGTTTTTACCGGTTTTTACCCTTTACACGGGAACGCGACGGTGGAGCGTTTTTAAGATTTCCACTCTGGAGGGTGGTTTAATTTTTTTGCGTTTTTAAGCCCCTAAAACGCCGTCGCCGTGTAAACAAAAGGCACATCCGATCAAATATTTGTACGTTTTCACCCGGAATCGTTCTCGCGTAAACAGGGCCTTAGTTTTATTAGATGTACTACTTCAATTTGAACTTTGTTTGGTATCCACTATTAATGAAACTTTAGTTTCTTTATTTTTTAGTTAACAAATGACAATATTATGCTGAGAAAATAACAAACAGATTAATAGAAGGTATTTTATGATTGGTAGACATTCTGCTCATTTGCATAAAGTTCAATTGTGCTCCTCTTTGTCACATGACTAATAGTCACTTAAGTTACTACTGTCATAAAACATCTCACTGGCCATAAACATTTGAACAGTAGCATACACTGTATATTTAATCATAATTCTGTCTCCTTAAATGTCGATCATGCATGTCATCTGTACTTCATGGTAATGACAAAACTATTTGTAATTATGCAAATGTGAAAATAAAGTTTGTGTTCACATTACACATTATAAGTGAACCTAAAAGTGAGTGACTAAACGTAAGCCATGCTCTGCATTACAAATGATGGTACAGAACACCATTCCTCTCATGTTTCATGAGCAAGACCCGCTGAAGATAAAAGCCTTCTGGTCATTTTCACAACCCCTGTCAGTGTGAGCGCACCTCAAGTGGGGGTGTTTGAGTACAGCAAGTCAACAGGTTCTCCAGCCCGAGGTGATGACTACTTTAAAAAGCCCTCTCGGCATCATCATTTTCATAATTGCCTTCACGCCGTCCACATGAAGGCCTTTAGTTATGTGTACTTAATGACAGCGCTATTCCCTCCGAGCTCCACGCAACCTTTGAGGCTAGGAAAGTTCACACAGGTAAGCACTTTGCTCAGAGAGCTATTGAAAATGAGGCCGGTGCGCTTATGCATTAAACATTCAGTCCCAGTAGACGGGCGGAAGAGAAAAACACTCGTTTAATCGAGTCCATTTTCCCAAGAATTCCAATTAAATGTCTAAAATGAAATAAAATCCTTTGCGTCATGTGCAATCATAAAGCCCATCTCTCTCTCTCTCTCTCTCTCTCTCTCTCTCTCTCTCTCTCTCTCTCTCTCTCTCTCTCTCTCTCTCTCTCTCTCTCTCTCTCTCTCTCTCTCTCTCTCTCTCCTCTCTCTCTCTCTCTCTCTCTCTCTCTCTCTCTCTCCTTTATTGGCCTGACATTTGGAATATAGTATTGCCAAAGCATTTTAAATAAGTATATTTAAATACAGAATGGAATTACACCACCAAAGTAATACAAGAAAGAAGATAAAAAACAGAAGAGGACCAGCAGATAATATAAAAAACAGCATACAATATATCTATCCTAATATTAATTACAAGTAATTACAATGCAATAAAGATTATGTAAAGTATGGCAAACAAATGCAATGGATTAACCATTTTGTACGGTGTGTGAGGTATATACACCACCGGTCAAAGGTTTTAGATCGGTAAGATTTTTTATTGTTTTTAAAAGAAGTCTACTTCTTATGCCAGCTCTTTTGTTTGTATGTCAGTATTTAAAGGCTTGTTTACTTTGGTCTGCCTCCGCTGACAGCGCACGCTCCTCCCCAAACGGACGAGGCTTTTACACTTGACGCGCTCTCGCTGTTGTACTAATCTTTGAAACAACAGGGGGCGACTGAGTAATGGTCCTCTAAACCATCAGGAAGCAGCGGTGAGAAGAAGGTGCACACGTGACGATGTTTATTTAGTACACTTCACCAAACCCACGCCAAAGAATCGTGTAAAATCACTTGGGATTATTACTTGTGACATTAGAACAAAATATATGGATATGAGAACATATGTATGAAACTAAATTAATATAATTTTCTTAAACATTTTTATTAAACATGCAGTGTTCATGAAAGTGCAGCTACTATCTTTTTGAATGAGGAAATATCAAATTCTCCTAAACTGTTCGCCAAGCTTACGATTGAATTCCGTATTTGAAATCGCCAATGAAATCTGACAACAACTGTCTCATAAATGCTCGAATCATGACCGAAAACGACATTATCAGGCTGGATCAAGCTAATGCGCAGTGGAAGCGCGTCTGACTGTTTCTATTCGCTGATTTCACGCAGCCGCCATTTTGAAATGGAAAGTGAGGCTCCGGTGGGAAGAACCCCGGAAGTAAAGATAAACAACAACCTGAAGCTACTGCCGCGATTTACACTATTGGATGTTAATTTCCAATATAGGATATGTATATAGTTCGTTCCTGCTTCTTTTTTTACTTTCTGAATTATATATATATAAAAAATATATATTTATAAATGAATTTCACTGTTGTAGGGACTGGGCTAAGAGTGAATCTGAATAAATAAAAATATCTGTGCTAAAGTCCCAAAAAACCTTCAGGCACCGAAAGACTGAATTTTACACACACACACACACGAGCCCTTCCCTCCCCCAACACACGAGGGAAGCTCCTGTTACGAGACTTTATAACCCATCGGAATGTCGCAGAATGTCTCTGAACAAAGAGACGGACATTTCTGTTGTGTAAAGACATAAAAACCATTAAATATATTTTGTTAAATGTATGTGTTTTTCCCCATGTCACAGTGAAATATCTTTGTTTGGCCACGGCATAAATGGACATTAGAAATACCTTCTTTATGCATTTTAAATACCTCTGTATTTTTCCTTTGACTTTCATTTGATGTGTTTGACACCTCTAAAATGCTCATGGAACGGGCTATCTGAATATGCACAGAGATATAAAGTAAAGTGTATTTTTAATGGGTTTTACCGCCATTGAAGATTCAAACTGTTAAACTGTACACCCTCCTTGAACACACCCCTGTACCACGAGGGGCATGTTCTCCCAAACAAAGGACAATAAACCGAGGGTTCCCGCGTGCAACATCCATTCCCCGATTGGCCCCGTGAACCGGAAGGGGAGGGAATTCTACAAGGTGATAAATGTAGGAGCGCGGCTCCGCCTCTCTCTCTTGAACTTTCCAGCACGTCAGAAACATGTAATTCACGCGGAGGTCCCCTCAGGGGATCAGATCATATCCTGGATCTTTTCTTTACTTTCTAGCCAAAAATCTGTTTTCTGTATTCAACTTGTTTCACTTCCACGAAGTGACATGACCTGAGCCGAACTATCTCCGTTGGTAACGTGACCTAAAAGACTTCCGACCGCTGTTCAAAGACTCGCGCCGCATCACGTGACTCCACGGAACCAAGGACTCAGCTCACGCACGCCGCTAAACCATGCGGGCCGCACGCGCACGGAGAACAAAAGATCTGCCGTCCAAAACGCGGCTAGACCATGCAGGCCGCTCAAGGAACCCAGCCACACATGAGAGAACCCTTCCACATGCAACTAAATTTGGGTTACCCTGTTTTCAGAGCATTAAGAATGTGTTTTCGTGTTGTTTCAGGAAAGTTGACTGTCTAGGTGAACGTAACCCTATTTCTCTCTCTCTTACTCGCTCTCACGCGTGTAATTTATCCATATCTCTATATCTCACACACTTCCTCGTTCATTGATGTCTTATTGTGTTTTGTATGTCTATTATGTTTGTAAATATATATATATATATATTCCATGGCAACCGTGGTAAATATATAAGTAGACATGCCTTTATTAAATCCATTATATTCATTTGATTGATTCATTTACTTTGCTCATTTTCAAGTCCCTTAAGTGCAAACAGGTCCTACTCGCTTTATCAATTAAAGATACTTTAAAGAGTATGTGTTTATAGGGCAGCAAACCCAATTCTTCTGGCCAGAGAATTGCGTTTCCTGAAATCCTATAAAGTAAGATGATATTGTGGATCCCCACAATATTATTCTGGCAATTGAGCTAATTAATTTTGCCTGTTTTGTAAGACGTGATCAGTGTAATTAACTGTAATCAACTTGTAGTTAAAATGCAAGGATACACAGTCAAATATGCAGGTAAAAGGACATCCTCCCTTAGAGGGAGATTTATTAACATGTAAGACTGATCTAATCCAAACATGTATGAATAATTATTAATTATGAATTATTAATTATGATATGCAAATTCCCCACGGATTAGATCCGCCCAAAGTCTTTACACTGTATATAGTCTGAAGTATGAAAGAAATGTATGTACAGTTTTAGAATAACTCATTTCTACATTAAACACAACAATACGCCATCGCATTCGCGACTCCATTTCAAAATAACGGCTGTGTGAAATCAGCGAATAGGAACCGGAGCTTCTAGCGGCAGCTGCAGTGACGCGTGACTTTACCAATCGCCTGATTGGCTCTTATTTAGAAGGCGGGACTTATTCCGCCATATTGAGCGTTGCACTTTCCCCATTCAAAACAATACGAGTGTTCTAGTCTTTGCTACGGGCATTGTTAGAAGTGCCTTCATTTACCCTTAGAATGTTTTATTACAAATTCCAGTTGTGTTCTTTCTATAAAATATCGATCCCATGCAGTAGAACTGGTTTAATGATCGCGAGACCTTTTATTTTGATTTGTCGGCATAAAATGCCCTCGAGCTCTCTCAAGGCCTTTACAGACTAAAGCCCCTGATGCGGAGATCTCAACGGCCAAGTAAGTGTAGCTAGTCCTGTGTTATAAGACTTCTCCACTGTATATGTTTCCCTGAGACATGGCCTTCACCATGACTCTGGTTTCGTCCCTCTCTCTCTCTCTCTCCTCACTGTTTTAGAAGTAATATCATGCAAATCTGGCATGACTTTAAACAAGCCCAGTCCGATTGGTCAGCGGTGTGTGTGTGGCCCTATACGTGCATCTCCTCAGTATTCTGGCCGCTGATTTGGATGTCAGGAGTGATAAAGGAGGATTCAGGAACGAGGGATGGACTAATCGGGCAGTCTTCACGCACCCGTCCCGGAGCCCCAGAGGCCGTGTTTATGAACCTCTGTGAAATAAAATGCCAGACAGCGGTCCATCACTCTCTAGAACAGTGAAGCAGAAAAAGGTAAAGAAACACGTCTCACAGTCAGTAAATATGCTAGCGGTGACAGCATCTGAGACATTAAACCGAAGCGTGGTGCTGTGATTTTCAGGCCTGACCCGCAGGCGATATTTGGGGATGCTGCAGTTCTCCAGAGTTTGTATATGTCTGTTCTTAACAGATGGCTCAGATGATTGACGTTTCCTGACGTACGCTTACGCTCTTTATTTCCTGCTTGTGTCGGAGCCCACGGAGAGCGGTAGATTGACTTGCCGTTTCGAAAAGCATCAGCCGGAGATCCAAGAGAACGTCAATCACACCTCACTTCTGACCGGCAATCTCTCTCTCTCCGTGCCATTTCTCTGCTATCGGTCCAGCTGTGTATGTAAATTCACAGATAAGACGACATTAAACACAACGAGTGTTTATGCAGGGATAAACCAGGGATGCCGTCACTGGAGTTGGTTTGGGAAATGGGAAGATTCTTCTAAATTCAGATCCTTCATTTATTCTAATTTTACCAAGATTGTCCATCGAGTGTTGTTTTGCTGTGGCTCCTCAGAGCCGGATAAACTGTGAACTGTGCAGTGGATTTCAAATCCTCTGTGTATTTCAAATATCCCTCTTCTTGAGAGACTCTACACACATCTCACGCAAATAAAAAGACCATTAGTGGATTTAATCAATCCACCATGAGAACACTAATTTGGTTAGCAACCAGACATCAAATTTGGTGGAATTGTGTATCAGTATTGTTAAAAATGTGTTAAATGTTTCTGTTTTCACTTAAATCTACATCCTAACATTGTGATGAATCGTGTTGACTGTAGGGGTGTGCAGCGATCTGCGATTCTGTATCTGTCTGTCAGAATTATTCATCTGTATTTGGATGAAACAGTGGCGTGGCTTTAACCAGAAGTTCGTCAAATTACTTGAGAAGACCGCTTTAAATTAGGGCTGTCAAATGATTAATCACGATTAATCGCATCCAAAATAAAAGTTTGTGTTTACATAATAAATGTGTGTGTACTGTGTATAATTATTTTATATATATAAATACATACACATGCTTGTATATATTTAAGAAATATTTGCATGTATATACTATATATAGATGTATATATAATTTATACTATATATAAATATAAATATTTTATATATAAATAACAAATTTTTCTTAAATATATAAATGCACGTGCGTGTACTTATATATACAAAATAATTTTACACTGTACAAACACATTTATTATGTGAACACAAACTTTTATTTTGGATGCGATTAATCGTGATTAATCATTTGACAGCCCTAATTTAAATGCATCTATTCCCTTCGTAGTTATTTAACAATCATGCCCTGTATAAGTTATAAAATAATTGTTTTTTTTATTATAGTTATAGCATTTATTCCAATATCTTCTAATTGTCAGAGCCAATAGCCTCATCTACCATCAATAGATGTTGAAGCGAGACCTCTCCCGATCCCAGTAAATCAATAATTAAATATATTCTAATTCAAACAATAAAATGTTTCATTAAAAAAAGACGACTGTAAGGGTGTTTAGCACTAGCATCATGTTCGGGGTCAGTAAGATTGTTTTAATTAATTTCAACATTGATTATAATCAGAAATGTATTGTTTTTAGCATCAAATCATATTAGAGTGATTTCTGAAGGATCATGTGACACTGAAGACTGGAGTAATAATGATGCTGACAATTCAGCTCTGATCACAGGAATAAATTACACTTTAAAATATATTCAAATAGAAAACGGTTATTTTAAATTGTAATAATATTTCACAGTTTGTGCTGTATTTTGGATTAAATAAATGCATACTTAGTCATGCATGTATTGTATATTATAATTCTGTCTACTTTTCTGTCAATATAAGGCATCAGTACTTTAATATGCTGATGACAAAACATTTGTAATTATGCAAATGTGAAAAAATAGAGTGAACCCGCTTTTTTGTTCACATTACACATTATAAGTGAACCTAAAAGTGAACTTGAGTTGAAGCTAAACGTCCAAGCTGTAATTGGTTTTGTAGTGGTAATATATGAGTGATATATGACTAATGCCGTGCTCACACTAGACTTTGAGGACACAAAAGCTAAAAGGTCACGCCGTGACGAATCAATTTGCTTTACAGGGTTAAGAGTGCAATCACAAACCAAACAGAAAGCTTTAAGTGGACCAAAAAGTTCATTTAAACTGTCCCTGACCTTAAAGGTGCCCTAGAATGTGAAATTGAATTTATTTTGGCATAGTTAAATAACAAGAGTTCAGTACATGGTCTCAAACACCATAGTTTTCTCCTTCTTATTTAAAACACCCCTGAAAAACAGCCGAATCTCCACATAGGGATCATTAATATGTACGACTCCAAAAATCTGCATAATCCAGCCCAATGACAGTAGGAACTGCGCAACCGAAGCATGGCAGTTGTTCAGTGTTTGGATGTACAAATGAACACTAAGGTATTTAGTTCCTTCATCCGAGCCTCTGAAGAAACAATGGGTTAATTTTATTTTCTCTGGAAATTTCCAAACATTTCACAGACGACTTGGGCCAATACAGAGCTGGCCTCGATGAACGTCTGAAAATAAATCATCGAGCTACCAAGCAAAAATTTCTGATGAAATGTTCAAGGTCAGACAGGTAATCTTTCTCTCAAAATCGTTCAATACTGTTTATGTGACTAAAATATCAACTTCACATCGTTTATTTTAGTAGGATAAAAAAAAAAAAAACTTATTTAAATTGTGAATAAATTATATACAGGAAGCGATCAAAGAGCAATTCCACATAGCGCGAGTATGTGAGTTTTTCTGGACACTTGCCAAACTCGTGATGAATTCAATTACGAACAATTCAACGAACTCTTACTGTATTTACACCATCGTGTTTGCATTGGTGAAAGCATTAGAGAGAGTGCAGAAACTGCGTTGCGATGATAAGATCTTCATTCTCGCGATCAACACACTGTCATCTGTTTGCTCAATGCTCATTTTATGTGATGGAATAGATCTAAATACTTTAAAAACATCTCACGATTCGTTAATCTCGATAGCTGTAATAGTAAAAACGTATAATAGCTGTAGTAAAAGTTCATTTCATATGCAAGCCTGTCAGCCAATCATAGCAGAGGCCGGTTACACACAGAGACACGCCCCTTCAAACAGAGCGTTTGGGCTCAGGGCTAAAATCAGGCTAGGAAAAATGCCTTTTATTTCTAAATTATGACTATTTTTGATCTAAAAAACATTATATTTTAGGTTAGTATTAACATTATAAGGGCAACCCAGGAAACATTATAAAATAATAAAATAATCCCATTCTAGGGCACCTTTAAAAGATGCTTCAGATTTTTTGTTCAATATTTATTTATTTATCTTTTGTGTACGTGTTTGTGGACCAGATCCACTTGAATACCATTAAATAATAATTATAATGATGATGATAATTATATTCCACTCATAATAACCAAAAATAAAAAAATCAATGAACTTTGCATTTAACGACTCCTGAAACTTACTGGCACAATGTTGTTGTTTTTGTGGAACTTCTAAACACTATATTAATTATAATTATTCTCATTGTTATTATTTATAATATATCTCACAAGAGGCTCAGTTTAGTTTGCTTCAAAGGGTCCAAGTTCATTAAAACAATTCACACAAGCTAAAATTCACACAATCGCTAAAATGAGACAAAAAGTGTGAAAAGACCCTGTGATAAAGTGTTTTAAATTTCACAAAACAGCATCAAGATAATGGCTCCGAGAGAACGAGGAGTCTGTTTTCTGAGCTGATGTTTAGTGTTTGCTCAGGGGTGGGTGGTTACGCATGATATGAGAAAGCGTGGGACAGACACAGGGAGAAAAAGACAGATCACACAGCTCTCGCTCGCTCCCTCTCCGCAAATACTCTCATCCCGAAGAAGGTGGGCAGCCGGATACATGCGGCTTATCCATCTCTCCCAGGGCATGCTGGGTAAAGCTCAACTCCTGCCGGCTGACACAGACCTAAGCCACACAGAGCTCCGGTCTCTCCGCGGAGGGCCACACACGTACTGGGAGGGGGATTTATTTACTCATATTTAGCTGCGTCCATTGATAAAATCATATGAGAAACTTAAGAGCGGCTTACGGCTGATGCTATCCGGCTGAGCCCGTGTGCGCTGGGAGGGTGATTTGTGTTCGAGGTCGGTGATTGATGTCACGTCCAGCACATACTGGGACGAGGGGTGGATGTGTTGTCTGACACTGTGATGCATGGATGAGCTGTTGCCTAGGAAACTAGTCTAATGTGCTGGGTCTATTAACGTTTAGGAAAAAAATATTCAAATATTTTGTCCTGTCCCAGATTAATATGCAGAGACAAGTGCAATTTTGACTTGTTTTGACTTTTCTGATTTTTACATTTAAATTTTATTGAATTTTTTTGGGTTTTAACGTGTTTTTAACTCAACAAAAATAAGTGAAGCAATTTTTTAATCTTTTATAAATGAAAATCTTTTAAAGTCAAATTAATGTGATTTAAGTTGAAACGGCTTGAATATCCAAGCTGATTGTGCTTAAAAAATTAAGCCAGCAAAAAAGAAATAATTCAGTGCAGTGTGCTTAACTGAAATAAAACAAATATTAGATGAAAAATTTTATGTTAAGGTTTTAAGTTTGTCGTCTAATATTTATGTTTAAATATTAGAAATTAAATAAATACACAGACTTTAAAAATCAAAATTACAAAAGCACATAAAAAACTATTCAAATTAAAAATAAAAATAAAAGTTAATTCAAAATAGCATAAATATAATGCTATATAAATAATACTAAACAACACTGTTGCTATCTTGAAAATTTAAATGCTTATTGTAGGTGGATTGTTAAAGTTTTAAGTTTTATAATATGCATCAAAACCTAAAAGTAAAGTTAAAAATAAGTAAAATCACTTCATGTCCATTTTTATGTAATTTAGTTGTGATGAAAATACTTTTAGTTTTTATCATGCATATTATTTTTATTTCAGTAACAATTTTATTCAGTTTCTATTAATGATAATACAAGTTGGAAACACTTGTTAGGCTTAACCGATGGTGTCAGTCGGGGGCATTTACATTTGCATTTATTATAGTTGCTGTTATAGAGATCTTGATGAGGCTAAGAGAAAAATGAAAGGTGGTAAACTATAAATCTATGGTATGACTATTATTAACCCTACATTCCTGGGGTGTGGTTTATTAAAAAAAAGTATTATAGGGAAAACATGAATGGTTTGTGGCAGCGTCTTTAAAATGAGCTTCATGTCAAACCATCTCAAAATCCTCTACTGCCCCCTAGTGGAAACCCCAGTCGGACATCAGCACTTAATGAACTGAGTGAGAGAGGGAGCTCAGTGTGTGGCAGAGCCAGCGAGTTGGTCTTGATGCGCTGTCACCGCACGACAGTGACAGGCTTCCTGTGCTTAGAAGAAACAAGGGTGAGACAGACAGCCTGGAAAAGGGAAACGAGAGGAAACACAAGTTCCTTCCAGCTCAGAGTCAGAGCAGAAACATGAAGATGTCAATAAAACGCACAGGCTATGAAACTGATAAAAGCAGAGACGTTTTCCGCCCCTTTGCCATCCCGCTTGACTCGAGACCGAGAGGCGAGAGTCATTTTCTAGCGGGAAGACGGATTCAGTGACGTCTTTTCCCGGAACATCCTCTAGTTCCCTAATTGGAGTCTACAGGCTTTTCAAGCTCATGATTGCATTAGCCTGTCTCGTCAGCAGTCTCTCCGCTGAGGTGACGGTTAAAGGGATTGTTCAACCAAAAATGAAAATTACCCCATGAGTTACTCACCCTCAAGCCATCCTAGGTGTATATGGCTTTCTTCTTTCAGACGAATACAATCAGAATTATATTTTAAAAATGTCCTGGCTCTTCCAAGCTTTATAATGGCAGTGAATGGTTTCTGTTTCTGTTTTAAAGTCCATAAAACTGCATCTATCTGATCCATCTAAAATGGATGCTCTTTTATGATGGATAGATGCGCTTTTATGATGGATGGATGCACTTTTATGAAGGATAGATGCACTTTTATGAAGGATAGATGCTCTTTTATGATGGATAGATGCTCTTTTATGAAGGATAGATGCGCTTTTATGAAGGATAGATGCTCTTTTATGATGGATAGATGTCCTTTTATGAAGGATAGATGCTCTTTTATGATGGATAGATGCTCTTTTATGATGGATGGATGCACTTTTATGGACTTCAAAACAGAAACACACATTCACTGCCATTATAAAGCTTGGAAGAGTCAGGGCATATTTTAATAATAAAAACTCCGATTGTGTTCGTCTGAAAGAAGAATGTCATATACACCTAGGATGGCTTGAGGGTGAGTAAATCATGGGCTAATTTTCTTTTTAAAGTAAACTATCCCTTTAAAGACCTATTCCAGCCTAAAAAAAGAGCATTCCAGATGGTCGAAGACTGCAGCGGATTCGTCTTAATCTGCAGAAAGGCATTCTAGGGCTTTCTGCCTCAGAGAGTCGACAGGGGCAAACGCTAATTGGGAGGAGGGGCAGAAAAAGAGGACATCAATGAAGTAACAAGGTTACGGCGTACCTGACAGTGAGGATGGGGGTTTGAACAGCCCATCGTGGCTCCTTTATTCTCAAAGATCTGAAACACAAGAGAAAGAGACATTACGTCCTGTCAAAGAACCCAGACATAACAAGCCACAGCAAACGTTATACAAGCGCACAGAAACAACCCAAAACATGCAGCAGACAGACAGGTGCAGACAAACATGCACTCTCTTATTAAGACATGAGGAGATCAGAGCACATGTTGCTGTTTGAAAGGAAACGTCCTGTCGGAGGGAGTTTTAAGACTTCCTGGCACCTCCCTCAAGGGTGATATAAAAGGATTTGGGCAGGATCTGTCCTTGACTACTCCACTTGATAAATATTGACTCGGGTAAAGTCACCGCTCTTCAGGGTCTGTAAATTGCAAAGACGAGGCAAAACACGTACTCTGATGTGTTTAACAGAGAAGGAGATAACCACCGGTGTTATCCGGAGGAGTCGGTGACCGATAGTGTTCAGTGGGAAAAATGGAGCAATGTAGATGCTTCTCCGATTGGACTGAACTTTGCTGTCGCCTAAATTAATGATAATTATTTGTTTCAACCTGGATTTTTTTATTATTATTACTTTAATATGTTTTGAGGAACACTTATAATGTTAATAAAGTTTTATGCACAAAAAAAAACAAATATATGTAGTCAATAATTGTATCCCTTAAAACTCATCTTTGATCACCAAAATAATTTTTTTCCTTATTTTTTTTAGCTATTCCTTAAAATAGCTTGAATGTAACTCTACATCCTTGCCTCATTAAGTATAAGCGGTTCTATGACTATGCAAATGAGCCCCGCCTCCACTCACTCACTCACTCAGCTCAGAGATCCACTGGTTGACGATCACACGTTGATCTGATTGGTTACAAGGTCGTTTGTGACGTCAGAAACACCAGCGATTTCAAACCGTGTTTGGTTCATTGTAGTCATAAGGAGAAAAACTCAGCAATGGTGATGACTTATGAATTTACACATGGTTTCACGTAAAGCATATTAAAAACACCACATGGACATATATACAACATTAAAAACTTCATTTTCACCACTTTAATCAATTATCTGGATTTAAATAAATGAGAACAAACAAAGAACGCCGGGTGGAATGAAGTGTGTAACTAGACACAAAACCCATGCTTCTGCAGCCTTGAGAAAAGGCTAAAGAACAAGTGTTTTGAAAATTGTATCTGTGGCGAGCAGGACGAGGGACGTGAGAGAACGGCGCGAGGCCGGTGGCGTGAGTGTTAATGAACGTCACCTGAGAGACGCACCGGTCTCGCATCTCTCACGGAGGAGCGGAAGCATAAAAAGAGGAGCGACGACGCTGAAGAGCGAGAGAGGACAGGCCTGAGTTTTATTTGAGAATTGCCATGAGAGTCTATTGGTTTGTTGCATGTGCATCTTTATTTCAGTGTTATTCTTGTCAACAAAACTACTAAAGAAAATGTTCATTGACAAAGGTTTTTGGGGGAGTTTTCGTTATTGGTAATGAAGACGAGATGAACACTAAGACATCATGAAAATAGCAAATGTTTTTGATAAAGTTGACTTTATCTCACATTCTCGACATTCTCACAACACCAACAGGGAACAGCGCATTACAGTACATTGTGTCCTCATTTTGTGCAACGCTACAGTTTTCCAATGACAAGCATTCAATCTCTGCTTCGGAACAAGCAATTGAACCAAATGAGGAATCACCCTAATGTGCAGCTGTGTAGAATAATAATTTGGGCCAATGAGATTTAACAGTGCACAGGTCTACTCAGTGCAAAATGCTTGTCGCAATCCCAATTGGTTAGGACAATAACTCAAATTGACATGAAAGAGATAGCTCTGATCCCTTGTTGCGTTTTGCCTGGTTGGGCGTTAAGTTGCAGATCCCGTGTTCCTGGAGTTCCTGAGGTCGGCACTGTGCCGTATTGCTGTAAGTCCATAGCAATACTAGCTCAGAAAACGCACTGAAGGGGCTTCATTTTGCCATGACCACACAAGGGGTGCTCTTTAGCACCCTTATGAACCATAAAATGAAAAATTGGACACTCTATGGCAGGGTAATCCAATCCTGATCCTGGAGAGCAATTTTCCTGCAGAGTTTTTCTCCAACACACTAGCCTGTGCCTGGAAGCTTCTAGCAAAGCCACTTGAAGCCTGCAACCTTAGCTGAAAAAAGCACAACACCTGCTAATGCTGCGGTACGTAGCGGTACCGTTTTTGATGTCTACACTTCACTATGCTGAATAAACCGCTTTTGTGAGGAAATAGCTTATTTAATGAATCGACACCCCATCGGCTAATCTTCAACATATTTGTTTTTAATAATTTATTTTGGATTGATCCATTTTTAGTGTACAAAAAAAAAATGTTTTATAAGATTAGTCACAGGCAATTGCGTGACAGTTATGGTTCAGATTACGGCACTTCTCATTCATTCTATGGTATCCGCAAACAGTGACTGACTGTAGCACAACTCTGAACGAACTTCAATGACGTCAAGGCTATAATGTGATTGGTTATCAAGCCACACGTGATCCAAGTTAGCTGTTACGTATGGTAGCCCAATGGTAGAGTACGGACCCTCGTAACACCCAATAATAAGACCATCTCTGTTTCTAATGATCCTGAAGACCCGGATTAGCTGGTTCAGGTGTGTTTAATTGGGGTTGGGGCTAAACTCTGCAGGAAAGTGGTCTTCGGGAGCAAGACTGGACAGCCCTGCTTGATGGTCTTGTGGACTTTACAGAATTGCACCTTTAGGGGTAAAACAACTTGTCACTGGAGCAGGAAAAGGTACAACTTTATACTTTGTCTCCCCCTACAAGGTGCATAACCTTAGTAGTAATATGTTCCCTTAAGGTACTATTACGAACCTTTTAGGGATAAATCAGGTACAAAGATGTCCTTTTGAGGGTATGGCCCAAAAGAACACTCTGTTCTCCTAAAGGTCAACGCAAGTCATTGTGTCAACGCATTAGGTGTTTTGTTCAGCGCTGAAACCTCAGTGATTTCCCCTTGAGAGGTTCGAACCTCCAAACTTTCGGCTACCAGCCGTGACCACTTGAATACACCCTGTACTTATGTTTATGAAGATCATTTTAACTGATGGCACTGCTCTCTTTCTAAGTTTGTAGCTGTTATATACCACAGCATCATAGTGCATTGGGAGAGGGTATTTGCACACTGTCGTAACTGTAATGTTTATTGTATTTCTGCACTCCCGGAGAATACACTCTTCTTGAGTGTCCTCCCCTCATTATTTATGTTTGTTGGAAAACTGCAGGACTAGTAGTTGTTTTACACCTGCCGTTGATCACGCTGACAGTTGTTTTGTTTCATCAATACATTTGGTTGATACAATATATAGTTAATTTTGGTTACACTTTATTTTGATGGTCCACTTTAGACACTCTACTAACTACAAGTAAAGTTGCAACTACGTGTCAACTGACTCTCATTAATTTGCAACTACATGTCAACATGTCAACCAAGTCTTAGAGTATTAGTAGAATATTAGTAGAATATTAGTAGAATATTAGTAGAATATTAGTAGAGTGTTAGTAGAGTATTAGTAGAATATTAGTAGAATATTAGTAGAGTATTAGTAGAATATTAGTAGAGTGTTAGTAGAGTATTAGTAGAATATTAGTAGAGTGTTAGTGGAGTATTAGTAGAGTATTAGTCGAATATTAGTAGAGTGTTAGTAGAGTATTAGTAGAGTATTAGTAGAATATTAGTAGAGTGTTAGTAGAGTATTAGTAGAGTGTTAGTAGAGTATTAGTAGAATGTTAGTAGAGTATTAGTAGAGTATTAGTAGAATATTAGTAGAATATTAGTATAATATTAGTAGAGTGTTAGTAGAGTGTTAGTAGAGTATTAGTAGAATATTAGTAGAGTGTTAGTAGAGTATTAGTAGAGTATTAGTAGAATGTTAGTAGAGTATTAGTAGAATATTAGTAGAATATTAGTCGAGTATTAGTATAATATTAGTAGAGTGTTAGTAGAGTATTAGTAGAGTATTAGTATAATATTAGTATAATATTAGTAGAGTGTTAGTAGAGTGTTAGTAGAATGTTAGTAGAGTATTAGTAGAGTATTAATAGACTGGTAGGGTTCGGGTTAGTAGAATAAGTTGGCATGTAGTTGCAAAGTTACTTATAGTCAGTATAATGTCTGTTGAGGAGCATCAAAAAAGTTTTAGCATGAATGTTGAATAATTATGAATAGGAATAATAAATGACCAGCAACAGCTGGCCAAAAAAACAGTAATCCAAACACTCAAGAGTTTGTGTTCCATCTTATTCATGTGCATGTAAACACGGGACAGTGGATATAAAGGAAAATGCATGTTACTATTGAAAAAATCAACTAGTAAGAGGGCAAAATCCTTATATGAAGGTTAGCCAATCACAATCAATGCTATTTATCTAGAGAAGAAGCAAAAATGCTGTAAAACAGTCATATAAAACTAAAGTATGGCTATTATTAATGCAAGAAACATAACTAACATTATAAGTGAACTTTGGAGAAAAACATAAAATGATAAAGTGTGTTGGGTTCTGTACCATTAAGCAGAATTCCATAGTTAAACTGAATCTACAGTCTGTCAAAAAGCAATTGAGGCTCAGGAACTCTCTCACGCTCATAAGTTAACTATCTTTTGGCACAAACATCTTAATTTGCTGCATTCATATCCCTGGAAGCCTTTGAAGTGCTCCATTATTCCCTTGCAGGAGCATTAATGCGTCCAGAGAGGCCAGAGGAGCGCTCCACGCTGCCTGCCATTGATCAGCGCTGAGACGTCCTGACTGAAGAGCATCTCCCAATTGATCCAATTAGCACTGATGAGGAAGACTGGGACAAACCATAATCGAGCGGCGTCCCTGCCTCGGACTCCTTTAAACACACACACACACTCTTATGCAATCACGTCCCTGTGACTCCATCACTTCTATAGGGAAAGTTTCTTCTGGCGACAAATGGTGCAAATGTTTCATTAAGTTGCTACACCCCCCACCAGAGAGAGTCACAGTGAGAAAAAGATCATGTCTCGTTTTTTTTTTTTTTAAATGAGTCATGTGTCTTACGGCTGCATTTTATTGCAAAAATGATTTTCAGTGTTTTGCTTGTGAATGCAAAGTAACAGTTGCAGCAGAAACAGAGGTGAGAGGACGAGATGCACTAACCTGGACCCATGTGTGCGCGTCACCCAGCTCTACGATCAGATCCGCCCACCTGTCAATCACTCTGCGGATCTCTGCGGGCTTCATGAGCGGGACGGTGATGTCAGACCAGGGGTGGAAACACATGACCTTACTGACAAACAAACAGGAACACGACACATTTGGTTAAAACTTCCCCTAAAAACATTATAATATTATTCTATCTATCTCTCTGTCGGTCGGTCTATCTGACCATCTATCTATCTAATTCAAAAATTGCTTTATATATATATATATATATATATATACACATACATCTGTCTGTCTGTCCATCACATGTACTTGTCAGTCTCACTTTCCTTCTGTAGTCGTGATCTAAGCAGCATTTATCATAAAACATACAGTGTGCATGTTACACTTCACCTTCAACAATCACCCGGCAGAGTTATGAATAAATTCATATCGTACTTCTGTCTATGCTCAGCCGTGAATGAAACCCCACAGCTGTGCCTGCAAACTTTCCAAAGTCTCCTCTTTCAGGCTTTATGTGGGGCAGCCAGTTCTCTCTATTAAGCGTCCTTGACTTGTTTGTGCCTCGAGCGCTATTCTTACTACTTTGAAAACAATGTCAGATCCCAGAGCATTAGAGTTGAGCGTCAGTTGGCAGGGCGTGTGTGTTTGTGGCCTCTTCTGCTACGCCACTAATTGGATGGTTGCACACACAGGTGCCGTTTCAGAACAGCCGTCTGTGAAGTTCTCTTCTGCCCTCAGAAATACTGCATAAATGGACCAGCGTGGAGTCGACAGAACGGAAAGCACTAGGGATCATGAAATCAGGGTACTGGACGATTGGTGTCTCTCTCATAAGACATGTCCAAGTTACAATCACTGTGTGCACATGTAAAAGGCCTGAATGACTTTTTACAAACAGACTTACAGACCAAATCCACTTCTTTGATGACAGCACCACCTAGTGTTGGAATGGAATGGCCTCAAAGAGATAAAACTCATCTGTAGAGTAATTCAATATTGCCAATATCACACTTTGTCTGATTTGTCTTTTTAAGCTGCTGATGTATTCGATTTACTTTACAGCCAAAACGTTGGCAAATCCTAAGTGTTGTACAACTCAAATCCAGCATGTATTATGCATAATAAAAATGTTTGGTATAATTAATAGAAATGAAAAATAAAGTGATTTTAAAAAATACAATTCTAAAATATTAATACCTGAAAACTTGGACAAGTTTGTTGAATAATTAGTGATTTAGCAGATACTTGTTGTTATACAGGGTGAAGTGCAAAGGAATGAACTTTCTTGAAATGAAGAGGGTAAGGTATATGTAAGAATTGTCATATAATAATCACATTTTTGTCATAAGTGTGTGAACAGCATGTAAACAAAACTTAAACAAGACCTTCCCCAACTTCCTAGGTTATCAACGAAAGCCTTTAGACCAGGGGTACCAATCCTGTTCCTGGAGATCTACAGAGCTCAGATTAGACCCATTAGACCAATTCATATCACAATCCTGCAAAGATGATAGAAAATGTCCTGCGGCAAAATATGAGAACAGTGGCGTTTTAGGCCAAATATACTATGGTGAGTGAGTGCGACCTGGACGCATCAGTGAATGGTGAGGTATTTTGCTAAATAAAATAATCCTGCCAGAAGAATTGCGTGATAACTTTATTATGTCTGTTCCGTCTGTATCATATCAGTGAGCTTTTATGAGGGTTTACGCATGCGCTGTAAGGTGAATTTAACGTTTCAGTGTGGATGACAAACGTTTGGAAATGCTAACTAATGCTTGTAAGAGGGATTAATTCAAACTATAGTCTCAGATAGCCAGATCTATATAGTCTATAGTCTTAAATATACTTTATAATCAAACTGTGCAGTCATAACAGTGTGATTTTAATTACCTCATCTGTCGACATGAAGCCGCTGAATCGCAGAACTGGTGCAAACATATCCACATCACTACAGTGGCTTTGAAAAACTTTGCAATGAGTATATCGGGGCTTGAATCACGTTCAGTCCCGTGTGCGTTACGTGTGCGAGTACAAACAATAAGTTGATGGCTGCAGTGGCCACCGGTGTCGCTAACAATAAGGGTTTCTGAATTTTGCATATAGCCCCTTTAAAGCAGGGCTATGCAGTTTCTGGAATTTCTTCGCTGTATTCTCGCTTTTTGCTCGCAGGTTTCTCTACAGAGCTCCCCCTACAGCTTCGGAACAGATTTCTGACAACACTGTCGAAAAACTCGTTGGCGACTCTTAGATATCAGAGGCTAGTAGATCAACGACATCAAAGCAGATGGGACATTCTTTAAAAAATTCAGATGGGGTTGAGAGACGACCACCATTCAACCCGACAAAAGTAGTATAACCATTCCAATGACTCCGAAGCTGTTCAGTTAAGGTAAAAAAAAAACCTGCATAGTTCACCTTTAAGTGTCCAAAAAAATGTTTGGTTACAGATCTTTAATAACTCAATCATTTTAAAGATAAACCAAAAGCACAAAACCAAAGTGAGAATGTGAACAATGGTGAGTTTATAAATAATCCACATAGTCCACTAACACAGCAAGACGCTGGTAAAGCCTTGATCTGACTAAAATCATTGAGCTCCCTCCTCTCAGCTAACACTCTCCTGAGGTGTCCCGATTCTAGTAGCACAATCAATTTCTACACACAGCACGATTAAACACAGGGAAATAGTTTATTAGCACTGCTCCGCATGGGCCACGAGGCACAATAACTGAGATAATGCACTGTGCAAACAAAGGATCCCTCAGTGTCGCTGCAATCTAAGGCAATCTGTGCTGATGTGAAAACTAAAACTATTATAAGGAACTGCAAAAAAAAAAAACTATTTTGTTTATTTGTTTTTTGTTTTGTTTTATGCCAGGGACCCCCCATCCTAAAAAATAAAGGCATCTATACTGTAATATATATATATATATATATATATATATATACTTTATGTATTTATAAATATTTATATGTCTGTGGCCGTCAACAGAATCAAATATTTGTAATTAATCTCATGATTTCCAACCAGTTTTTTAAAAGGGAAAATAAAATAGTAATAATAATAAAGAAATTATTTCTTTACTTGCTGAACTTTTTATTTATAAATGTACTTATTTTATTTTAATCTAAATAAATAAAATGTATGCATTTATTTACTTATTTAACATTTCATTTATAAATACTAGGGCTGTCAAATGATTAATCACGATTAATCGCATCCAAAATAAAAGTTTGCGTTTACATAATAAATGTGTGTGTACCGTGTATAATTATTTTATATGTAAGGAATAATTGACAACAGGCTGTTGAATTATTAGAAAAATAATGCACACCCGAGGTGGTAATGCGGTCACGACGCGAAGCGGAGTGGCCGTTACACCTCGGTGTGCATTATTTTTCTAATAATTCAACGGCCTGAAGTCAATTATTCCACTTATACTACAGTTACCACACCTCGAAACATTGTTCAAATCATGTATTTCAAGACGTTTGTAAAGTTTTTGTCATTAAAACGCTCTTGTATGTAGGACTAATTTCCTGCGCATCTAATCCCATGCCACCGGTGCTAATTCCAAAACGTCATTTTAGAGTAAGTAACGGAGGTTTGATAGCAGAGAAGCAGACTAATGCTGGACACACTCAACGACTGGCTGAAACACTCTCTGACTGTTTCCATCGACTGCAGCAGATTTTACACCCAGACTGTGATCACAGACTGAACGTGCTGAACACGAGTTTGGGCATGATCAATAAATTACATTCATAATGGAACTGTAATGCGGTCAAGACCTGCTGGAACTACTTTAGCCGTGCGTTTCCCTGAAAATAATTGCACACCTTAGAACGTTCTCAACCAATCAGAATCAAGCATTCAACAGCCCTGTAGTATAAATATAAATACATACACATGCTTGTATATATTTAAGAAATATTTCCATGAATGTACTATATATAGATTTATAAATAATTTATATTATATATAAATATAAATATTTTATATATAAATAACACATTTTTCTTAAATATATAAATGCACGTGTGTGTACTTATTGGTATATATACAAAATAATTTTACACAACACCAAAACATTTATTATGTAAACACAAACTTTTATTTTGGATGCGATTAATCGTGATTAATCATTTGACAGCCCTAAATACAGGAATATTATTTCCTTATTTCATTTTACTCAATGAAATGTATAATAGTTGTTTATTTCACATTCCTGTTTCACATGAACATGTTATTTATGTACTTACACTGATTGCTAGGTAATAACCCTGAACCTACCCCTAAACCTAACTTTAACCCCTGTAGTGTCCTTATATTACTCACGGCATGTAAACCTATTGTAGGAAACTCCAAAACAAAATAAGGAACCTTTAAAATAGCATAATAGGGGCACTTAAAGTTTTTTTTTTTTTTTTTTTAAATAGTGATGTTTTACTTAACCAACAATACTAATTAGTAAGTTTAGTTCTTAAGGAGAAGAAATAAACTGTTCTCACCAAATGCCTCTGGCTGCTTTGCTTTGGAAAAGTGGGTGATGATCTGAACCTAGAACCAGTAATAAAAATGATCAGCAAATTGTTAATATGCTGGAATGCACTCCTGCATTAACGTACAGCCTATAAGTGCATTAAAAGTTTTACAATTAAACTTTGCAAAAATATTAGTTGATTTTATTATAATGGATGAAAGTACTGTAGCTGTACCATAATACTGTATTGTCATAACATAATACAGATCATAAAAACATGGTACTTTGATATACACTACTGTTCAAAGTGTTGGGATTTTAATTTTTTTTATTATTATTATTATTACGAAACCTTCTGCTCACCGGGGCTGCATTTATTTGATCAAAAATACAGTAAATACAGAAATATTGTGAAATATTACTACAATTTAAAATAGCTGTTTTCTATGTGAATATATTGTAAAATGTAATTTATTCCTGTGATCAAAGCTGAATTTTCAGCATCATTACTCCAGTCTTCAGTGTCACATGAGGTCCCATTCTAATATGATGATTTGATGCTCAAGAAACATTTCAGATTTTTATCAATGTTAAAAACAGTTGTGCTGCTTCACTTTTTTGTGTAAACTATGAACATTTATTTTTATATTATAATATTATTTAATATTACAAATACATTTAATGTCACTTTTAATCAGTTTAATGCATCCTAGCTGAATAAAAGTATTCATTTCATTAAAAAGAATATTACTGTCTCCAAACTTTTAAATGGTAAAGTAAATATGGTACTAAATTATTACCACAATTACAACTATCCAGGTTTTCCATTACGATGTAGTACAACACGAGAATGAACCTCACTGGTTCTTGCAGAAGCTCAAACGTGCTGCGTAACACGAGAATGTTAGTAGATACAAATAATATCCAGTAAAAACTAATACATAAACAGCAGTGTGTAATTGAGTCTTCTGGCAGTGAATGTGACCGAGGATCATACCGGGATCTGGAGCGTCAGGCTGGAGGGCAGGGAAATCATTTTCAAACAAGAACGTGCTGTCATAATCAGGATTCACCTGAAATAAAACAGAGGAAAATATCCCATGACTGGTGTAGCCTGTGTTCAATCAAAGACTGGTGGATAAAACATCCCAGAGCACTCTCTTTCATTCAGTTTGTTCTTCCTCAGGTTGACATATTTGAGTAGACAAGCTGCTTCCAGCCAAATGTATATTTGAATGAAGTAACAACATCAAATAGTGCCAAAGAGTTCAAGAGTGCATGTTCAACATCTTGTCCGATTGTAAAGTAGCCAGGCAACATTCTTTATTTTAATTAATCATTAAATAATAATATCCAAGAATGAGAGAGTCAGCCAAGAACATTTGTCAAGCTTAAGAGAGCGCTAAAAGAAACAGTGCCACTGAATATTCATTAGCATATAATTCACACAAGCCGACGTAGAGACGGCAGACACGTACATTCAAGGAAATTATATCAATGTTTTTTTTTTCTGCTTAGTCAGAGAACGCTGTATAATGACTGCAGACACATCACTTTCCACAGACAAGATGGTTTTATCTGTGTTCGTAAAAAAAGCACCCATAATGCTCCTGGCTGAGCCAGAGGTGTCAAGAACAAGGACAATTCTGTGATTAATTACTCACTCTCGTGTCGTTCCAAACCTGTAAGACTTTTTTTCATCTTGGAAACACAATGAAAATCTTTTTGGATGAAATGTGAGAGCTTTCTGTACCTCCATTGACAACTACCACTTTGACGCTCATGAAGAGATCGTAAAACTATTCCATATAGAGACTCGATTGCTTTAAATGATGAAGATATTTAATTTAGTCTTTTATTGATATATAAACATTGATCCGCGAACATAAAGCTCAACCGAACCTGCTTGACGTGCAAGAACAAACCTCTTGCTGAGGCTCAAACGTGCTGCGTAACACGAGAATGAACCTCATTGATTCTTGCAGAAGCTCAAACGTGCTGAGTAACACGAGAATGAACCTCATTGGTTCTTGCAGAAGCTCAAACGTGCTGCGTAACACGAGAATGAACCTCATTGGTTCTTGCTGAAGCTCAAACGTGCTGCGTAACACGAGAATGAACCTCATTGGTTCTTGCTGAGGCTCAAACGTGCTGCGTAACACGAGAATTAACCTTATTAGTTCTTGCAGAAGCTCAAACGTGCTGCGTAACACGAGAATGAACCTCATTGGTTCTTGCTGAGGCTCAAACGTGCTGCGTAACACGAGAATGAACCTCATTGGTTCTTGCTGAGGCTCAAACGTGCTGCGTAACACGAGACTGAACCTCATTGGTTCTTGCAGAAGCTCAAACGTGCTGCGTAACACGAGAATGAACCTCATTGGTTCTTGCTGAGGCTCAAACGTGCTGAGTAACACGAGAATGAACCTCATTGGTTCTTGCTGAGGCTCAAACGTGCTGCGTAACACGAGAATGAACCTCATTGGTTCTTGCAGAAGCTCAAACGTGCTGCGTAACACGAGACTGAACCTCATTGGTTCTTGCAGAAGCTCAAACGTGCTGCGTAACACGAGAATGAACCTCATTGGTTCTTGCAGAAGCTCAAACGTGCTGCGTAACACGAGAATGAACCTCATTGGTTCTTGCAGAAGCTCAAACGTGCTGCGTAACACGAGAATGAACCTCATTGGTTCTTGCAGAAGCTCAAACGTGCTGCGTAACACGAGAATGAACCTCATTGGTTCTTGCTGAGGCTCAAACGTGCTGCGTAACACGAGAATGAACCTCATTGGTTCTTGCTGAGGCTCAAACGTGCTGCGTAACACGAGAATGAACCTCATTGGTTCTTGCAGAAGCTCAAACGTGCTCCGTAACACGAGAATGAACCTCATTGGTTCTTGCAGAAGCTCAAACGTGCTGCGTAACACGAGAATGAACCTTATTGGTTCTTGCAGAAGCTCAAACGTGCTGCGTAACACGAGAATGAACCTCATTGGTTCTTGCAGAAGCTCAAACGTGCTGCGTAACACGAGAATGAACCTCATTGGTTCTTGCTGAGGCTCAAACGTGCTGCGTAACACGAGAATGAACCTCATTGGTTCTTGCAGAAGCTCAAACGTGCTGCGTAACACGAGAATGAACCTTATTGGTTCTTGCAGAAGCTCAAACGTGCTGCGTAACACGAGAATGAACCTCATTGGTTCTTGCTGAGGCTCAAACGTGCTGCGTAACACGAGAATGAACCTCATTGGTTCTTGCAGAAGCTCAAACGTGCTGCGTAACACGAGAATTAACCTTATTGGTTCTTGCAGAAGCTCAAACGTGCTGCGTAACACGAGAATGAACCTCATTGGTTCTTGCTGAGGCTCAAACGTGCTGAGTAACACGAGAATGAACCTCATTGGTTCTTGCTGAGGCTCAAACGTGCTGCGTAACACGAGAATTAGCCTTATTGGTTCTTGCAGAAGCTCAAACGTGCTGCGTAACACGAGAATGAACCTCATTGGTTCTTGCAGAAGCTCAAACGTGCTGCGTAACACGAGAATGAACCTCATTGGTTCTTGCTGAGGCTCAAACGTGCTGCGTAACACGAGAATTAGCCTTATTGGTTCTTGCAGAAGCTCAAACGTGCTGCGTAACACGAGAATGAACCTCATTGGTTCTTGCAGAAGCTAAAACGTGCTGCGTAACACGAGAATGAACCTCATTGGTTCTTGCAGAAGCTCAAACGTGCTGCGTAACACGAGAATGAACCTCATTGGTTCTTGCAGAAGCTCAAACGTGCTGCGTAACACGAGAATGAACCTCATTGGTTCTTGCAGAAGCTAAAACGTGCTGCGTAACACGAGAATGAACCTCATTGGTTCTTGCTGAGGCTCAAACGTGCTCCGTAACACGAGAATGAACCTCATTGGTTCTTGCAGAAGCTCAAACGTGCTGCGTAACACGAGAATGAACCTCATTGGTTCTTGCAGAAGCTCAAACGTGCTGCGTAACACGAGAATGAACCTCATTGGTTCTTGCTGAGGCTCAAACGTGCTGCGTAACACGAGAATTAACCTTATTAGTTCTTGCAGAAGCTCAAACGTGCTGCGTAACACGAGAATTAACCTTATTGGTTCTTGCAGAAGCTCAAACGTGCTGCGTAACACGAGAATTAACCTTATTGGTTCTTGCAGAAGCTCAAACGTGCTGCGTAACACGAGAATGAACCTCATTGGTTCTTGCTGAGGCTCAAACGTGCTGCGTAACACGAGAATTAACCTCATTGGTTCTTGCTGAGGCTCAAACGTGCTGCGTAACACGAGAATGAACCTCACTGGTTCTTGCAGAAGCTCAAACGTGCTGCGTAACACGAGAATTTAATTTACCATAACTGATATGAGAGTTGATGAATGTTTAGATGTGAATAAAAGCCTAAATTCAATCTGTTCATCATATAAAGGGATTGCGTCTCTTCAGAAAATGAATTAGGGTTAGTTTTACGATCTCTTTATGAACTTTTTGAAGCGTCAAAGCGGTAGTTGCGTAGCTGTCAGTGGAGGGACAGAAATTGCTCAGATTTTATCAAAAAGATTTTCATTCATGTTCTGAAGGGGTTTGGAACAACATGAGGTTGAGTAATTAATCACAGAATTTTCATTTTTGGCTGAACTATCCATTTAAGAAAGCTTGAAATAAGAAATAAAAAGTGTAACAAAAAAAAATCCTATCAGTTGAAGAAATGGGATGAAACTAAACCATGGAAGACAGTGAGTTGCTCACCTCTCCATTAGCTCTCACACTGCCAGGACAGAGAGGGTTGTTGGGGTCATGTCGTGGGATGTTGTCCTCAGGCGGTTTCTCCACCTGTCCTTGCCACGGACGCTTCATCCGATGGGCCGAGACCAGAACCCATGAGTCCCGCAAAGGATTGTACCTTAAATGCTGGTGCTCTGAAAAAAAACATCAAGATTCAAAAATAATTGAGTTCAGGTCAACTCACCAAAAGTAAATTTATACCTCATAACTTTGAAATGTTATTCTAAATATTTATCAAATTATGCTTATTTGTGCATTACTTACGGCTGTTTTGTGTTTGATTTAACTTTAAATGTAACAGGCAAGACTTTGCCACTTAATATGTACAAATATTTTTTTAACTTGTTATTTTTGGTGATTCGCTGGAACTACTTCAAAGTGTTTGTATCACCTTGAGAGGACAATTTGACAGTTATAGTAAAGCATAACCATCATAAGTATTACAGCAATCTATACAATGTTGTTTAAAACACTGTGACAAACAGCAAAAATTACCTAAAATGCAGAATGATTCGTATAATTCCGCGGCCAATAGGCGAATCAGTTTCAGAACGGTTCATTGTACAACTGTCCGAGCGAATCGATTCAATAAAATGATTCAGACGTCCCAACGCTAAATCACATGATCAGCTTCACAGCCAGCCATCACGTGACTCGTCTAGCGAGCTACTATTTAATTTCAGTGAATCCAAAAGAGGATTATGAAACAAAAACAAAAAAAATGGTCATTGCATTACATTTGCATCTAAAATTTGTCTGTGCATCAAGCAAAGGTCAGAAAATAAATATGCATATGTGACAATACGTAAAAACATTCCTTACCTTTAGGGTCAAACATGGGTTTACTAATACTGTCCATATTACTGTGACTGATATACGCTAATAAATTTATCCTGTGGATACGTAATCTATCCGATCAACCGTGATGGGTTTTAAACATGAACTCATTGATTGTTTCTTGCTAGAGTTTCAAGTTTTCATTTGATCTTCCTCCTAAGTATCCTGAAGTGAACAAGGCTGCACACATAAAACGCAGTATGTCGCTTTTAAAGATTTATAATTATAACAGTGTTTCCTCGTTTAAAGGTTTCTCGAGAACGTAAATAATACACAACACATAACTACATTGATTTATTCGATCTGTTTCACTGTATCAATAAAGGGAGCTGGTGTATTTTGCGTATTTTGGTGGCATATTGATAATAATGATGCACCTTCACGCCGCCTTCTTCCTTGTTGAGCCCTGTGCGATTTCATTGGATTAGAACTAGCCGTTTGTGGCAGCTGATTGGTTGTCACAGATATTACGTCACCTCACGTCAGCGACCGTCACCTTTCATGTGAGCCATGCTGTGTGACTGAATGAAGTCTGTTTAATGTCTTTTGTAACCTCAGATAGCTTTTTACTTTTAAACACTCATTTGTGGTCGTGCTACGATGTCTTTCATAAGAAATATTTTAAAGATGGTGGTGGTTCTTGGTGTTCTGGTGTTGACGTTGCAGTTTTTAAGATACTGGATGGCAAGTAAACAATATGTCTTTACTAAAGAAGATGTTGCCAAGTTAGCCAAACAGTATGCAGGTGAGTGAGCACGAATAAGTTACATATGTTGCTAAGATACTGCAATATCTGTTCTCTGTAGCAATAGTAATATTGTGAATTATGTAATACATATACATATAGCCTGTTTATATTTGTGTTATATTTGACATTATTTACTTATATTTACCAAAAGCAAAATATTATAAACAGCTGAATGCAACTTTGAAGCCTTGTGTTGCACGGACTATATATATATAGTAACGTGCATATTTTTGTGTCCAAGTGCAGTATATTTCCTTTTAAAATAATTTGATATTATTAAGAGTGACATATATCACTTTATTCTGTTATTTTAAATGATACATATTTAATGTTTTGTTTCACCTTTTTATATTATATATATATATATATATATATATACACACTACCGGTCAAAAGTTTTAGATCAGTAAGATTTTTTATGTTTTTAAATGAAGTCTCTTCTGCTCACCAAGGCTGCAATTATTTTATAAACAATAAAAAATAAAAAAAAACAGTAATATTGTGAAATATTATTACAATTCAAAACAGCGGTTTTCTATGTGAATATATAGTGAAGTGTAATTTATTCCTGTGATCAAAGCTGAATTTACAGCATCATTACTCCAGTCTTCAGTGTCACATGATCCTTCAGAAATCATTCTAATATGCTGATTTTATGCTCAAAAAACATTCATTATTATTTTCAATGTTGAAAACAGTCGTGTACCATTTTTCCCCCCCAAAATTCTATGATGAATAGAAAGTTCAAAAGAACAGCGTTTATTTAAAATATAATCTTTTCTAACATTATAAATGTCTTTACTGTATAACTTTTAATCAATTTAACTCATCCTTGATGAATAAAAGTATTTTCTAATTTCTTTCCCCCAAAAATAAAAAATAAATTCTTACTGACCCCAAACTTTTGAATGGTAGTGAGTAATGTTACAAAAGCTTTCCATTTCAGATCAATGCTGTTCTTTTGAACTTTCTATTCATCAAAGAATCCTGAAATAAAAATGTAAAAAACAGTTTTCAACATGGATAATAATCATAAATGTTTCTTGAGCATCATATTATAATAATTTCATATTATAATAATTTTAAAAATGTGACACTGAAGACTGGAGTAATGATGCTGTAAATTCAGCTTTGATCACAGGAATAAATTACACTTCACTATATTTTCACATAGAAAACCGCTGTTTTAAATTGTAATAATATTTCACAATATTACAGTTTTTTTTTTTTTTTTTTTTTTTATCAAATAATTGCAGCCTTGGTGAGCAGAAGAGACTTAATTTAAAACCATAAAAAATCTTACTGATCTAAAACTTTTGACCGGTAGTGTATATATATAATTATATATAACTGGCCCTCTAGCCAGTTAACGCATCATCAGAGAAGAGATGCTGCGAGAGTGAATGGGAAGTTAGTTTGAATAATGATTACAAAGTACATGAATTAAAAAAAAAAGATTATGTGCATGAAAAAAAATATTTATAATAAATACTTTATATATACATTTTATTATAAATGTATAATAAAAAATGGGCCGTTTTGATTTCACGATGACTTTAGCGTGCCTAATAGTAATAAAGATCTGTCTAAAGTGCCTGTGTTTGTGTGACGTAGGCCAGGATCATGACCAAGCCTTCTCTAAGGTGGTGGTGGAGCTGCGTAAGAGGTATCCGGGCCACATCCTGCCTGACGAGGACCTGCAGTGGGTGTTCGTGAACGCCGGTGGGTGGATGGGCTCCATGTGTCTCCTGCACGCCTCTCTCACAGAGTACGTGCTGCTCTTCGGGACAGCAGTGGACACGGGTGGGCATTCAGGCAAGTTGAGGTCATCTCCTCCAGTGTTGGGGGTAACAAATTGAAAGTAGGGAGAGTTATGTAATCGGATTACTTTTTTCAAGTAACTAGTAAAGTAACGGATTACTTTTAAAGGCCCCTCTGAAATCAAAATGTACGGTTTGAATATGTTAGCCTTAAGGTTATGAATAAGCTGGTGTGTTCCAAATCAATTACCAAATTCGCATTTAAGAGATAGAAGCATTCAAAGCGTAGTCTTTCACTTCCACTAAAATGGATGAAGCGCGGTACTCTTCTGTCCAATCAAATGCTCTCTAGAATTTAAAGCTCCGCCCCCCAATGCTATAAATAACACCTGGCCAAAGCGACCGTTGACAAGTCACAGAGCAATATGGGTGGGAGTGTGTGTTCGGCTGCTCAAACGCTAAAATTTTATTTCATTTTTCCAACTGTCTGTTAGTTAAGAATGAATTGGCTAGAATTTATTCACACCTCTACTATTGAATCCAACGTATCATCAGCGCTCGGATTCGCTTCCACTGTGCCGTCAAGCACGACTTGCAGTCTGTGAGGTAAACTAAACGTTATCGGCTATTTGAAAAAGGGGGAGGAGCCATTCAATATGTCCCGCCTTAGCTTCCTGTTTCACTGGAAATCACGTCAACGCATCAAACAAAGCTGCGCGTTCCAAGGCACTTCAGTGGGCCTTTAAATTTACAACAATATATGAGTTACTTATTCACATTTCCACATTGACAGCACAGCAAATGTTTTGCCACAGGATTTCTTGAATGTTCACTCACTTTGTATCTCCTTCAGGTCGTTACTGGGCAGAAATATCAGACACTATCATTTCGGGAACGTTCAGGCAATGGAAAGAAGGAACGACTAAAAGCGAGACTTACTATCCAGGTATAACAGCCATACGTCCTCCGCACACTCTGAGCTAACAGTGATTTACCCATAAAGCTTCATGTGGTTTGTACTGGCAGGTGACACTATTGTGCATGCGGTGGGAGAGGCGACCTCGGTGCAGTGGAGCGCTGGGACTTGGATGGTGGAGTACGGTCGCGGGTTCATTCCCTCCACGCTGGGATTTGCTTTGTCCGACACCGTCTTCAGCACACAGGACTTTCTGACATTATTTTATACAGTCCGTGTTTACGTGAAGGGTATGATCCTGGAGGCGAGCACTTTCCTAACTGAGGCCAGCGTCCTTTGAAAACCACACTGCGCTGTACAGTACGTCCCGTCCCTTCGTTATTCGGATAATCGCTCAACACGTCAGAACCGACGACGTGTTGAATTGGATGTATGGAAAGAAAGCACTTAATGTAATTATTTTCCAACTATGAAAGTTTTTATTTTCCATACTGTATAAAGAGTTTGTCAAATGTCTTTTCCAAAACATATTGTTCGACACAAAAAAATGTGTGTGTGTGTTTGGGGTCCAGTGTCTGTGTTTGAACATGGCAAGATGTTTTAGCAGCTAAATACTGTCCAGAAACGATTATAATAACGAGGTATGGATAAAAATTTAAATAATAGTTTTCTGTATTTCGAAATCACACTCTTTGCACCTTTAATACTGTGAATATTAATTGCTGCTTTGTTTTTCATAAGATACATTTACAGTTTAAAACGGATGTCCAGCCTGCAGTCGCTCCAGAATAAACCATCAATTAATATCGTTGAATAAGTCTTTTTATTTTATTAATTTCTTATGTGTTCTGTTTTGTATGTCAATTGGGGAATGTTACATTACAAAACAAAAAATTTACATCCATATTTCACTAAAACAGTTTTTTTTTTTTTAAAGGAAGGAGGAATTACTTTTTCAGATGTGAAAGTTTTATTTTCCATACTGTACAAACAAAGAATTAACCAAAATAGAGTTTGAGGGGAACCGTGCCTTACGAAAGTATTCATTCCCCTTAATTGTTTCACATTTCATGTTGCTGTCTTATGTTAAACTACTTTTTTTCCACATCAATTCACTCCAATCACCATAATGACAAAGCCAGAAAACTGATTTGTGACAACTTTGCAAATTTATTTAAGGCGAGACACGGCAGGCAAAAACATCGTTTTTTTTTCACTGGTCAATTTTGAGATTTTGGGCTATTTGTCTTCAATAACATGTATTCTTTCAGACTTGTGCTGAAAAAAAGTCCAAAATACACATTTAGGTCTTTATTTTACTACACTTTGTCTGTTTGCGTGTGTAGATTTCGCCTCAAATTCATCAAAAGTTGGCGTTCTAAATCATCCTGCTGCTCCGCGATCGCTGTCTGCTCCCTGTCATCACATATACCGTTGGAAAGCTCTCTCTCTCCTCTTCAATGCTGTCGGATCCAAATATGGTCATTTCCTATTTATCAGCAACGAATCATGAAAGTAAAATGGGCCATTTACTCGACATGCGCAATCTCATTGGCTGATGCCAATTTCTGACAACGTGATTCGTTCAGAATCGTCACGTGACGCGCTCTGACATTTCCGTGGTAGTTCAAAATGTGGAAAGATTATGAGTTCATTTAGCCTACTATTTGTATTTATAAGTGATTATTTCTTATACGATAAGTTTAAAGTTTGTTGTCATACCTTGACAGTTTCGACAGCTGACTCTGCAGTCATCTTCAGAAGCGTAACGTGATGTTTCTGTGACGTCTACTATAGGTGTGATATAGTTAGTTTTTGTCATTCCACCTGTGTGATGGACTGGTGATGTGTTGTTTTGGATGTTATGATCAGTGATGGATGAAGCAGTAATGAGTTTTAGATGTTAAACAGTGTGATACATGGATTTTACTTGGACCTAAAACATATTTTGTCTGTAATTCATGGCTTTCAATAGAAATTAGTGGAATTTTGCCATAAAAATCTTTAAAGGCCATTTTCTCAAAATGAGTTTTTTCTCACACTCCTAGTGACGATTTTTCACGTCTGTAGCACCTACATACACCAAACTTTACAGCCGTATTCCTAACTATATTGTGAAGGTTTGTTCAGAGGGATTTGTTGATATATCATTCTGGGCCTGATTTATATGACATTTTATGCCTAAAAATAGGGCGGAAATCAATTTTTTAAGGCTATTGCCAGTATTTTCTGATTTACAGGGTAACAAAAGGAGATATTCATAATCCCCTCTGAAAATGTCTTTTCATTGAATATATCAACAAAATGTAAAAATCATTTTGAACCTTGTTTTTTTCAATGGTCAGATTTGTCACTTCAAAATATATGCAAATTAGCGCATATTTAATTAGATATAGCCTGATTAGCATATTTAAACATAAAATTACAGAAAACTTGCAATACATTTTTTTCTCCTATTCATGTGAGTAATCAACTGGTAAAGTTTCATGGTGATATCTGTAAGTAAATTGTTTTACCCTATTCACCTGTAGTGTCTCGCCTTAAAAGGAAGAACTGAAATAAGTACATTGGATAAGTATTCAAACCCTTAACTCTGTACGTTGAAGTGCCTTTACAGCCTTTTTGGGTATGATGTGTCAAGCTTTGCACATCTGCATTTGTGATTTTCTGCCATTCTTCTCCTCAGATCCTCTCAGGCTCTGGATGTGGACAGACATGTTCAGGTTTCTCCAGAGATGTTCGAGCACAGGCTCTGGCTGTCCATTAGTTCTGTTCAGCTCTAGAAAAAGCCCTGGTTGTTTCAAACTTCTTATGGAGGCCACATATGCTTCTGTGAAGCAGAATTTCGATTTTATTTTCTGTGGTCTTCCCCAGATGTCTCTGAGGCCGTTCTCTTGGCGGTTTGGTTTTTGCTCTGATATGCATTTTCAGCTGTTAGACCAATTTTATTGAGAGGTGTGTGTGCCTTTCCAAATCATACTCATTCAATTGAGTTTAGTCACATTAACTTCAATCGCAGTGTAGTAACATGCGCTGAGCTAGATTTCAGTGTCCCAAAGAAAGAATTCTGCCATAGTTTTCATTTTTTAAAATAAATTTGCAAAGTTGTCACAAATTTGTTTTTTGCTTTGTCATGATGGTAAATGGAGTCGAGTGGTTGATGTGAGAGAACAAATTTTAACATAACATAGTTTAACATAACAACATCAACGCGCCCGTGTGTGTTTACCGGGTCACATACACACACATGCGCTCATTGACTCGCCGTAGGCTCATGTCATGAGTGCCTGTGTGTGTGTTTATATCGCGATGGATCTCTCTTGTCAAGCCATAAAGACTGCTAACCAGGCGAGAGAGGCGGTAAGAGCTCATGTTGTTTTCTCTATTAAACTTTGATTTTACTCAGTGTACCTTGTTGATCTTTAGTAAATGTGCTGAAATATTGTAATGAATGCGTAAACAGAAACGAGTATATAAACAAATAAATGGAGGTAGGATTCAAACCGAGTGTAATTTCAAATAGCCTTTTAGACCACATTTTTTTCACCATTATCAAGAGGGCTAGTTGTTATATTTAGCCACTAAATAAGCGTGTTTAGACCTTACAGTCTGTGGTTTACAGCCGTTGTGGGTCCTGTGTTGCTATAGCAACCTGTCAGGCTGCTCGTCGCACTTCCCTTAATGTAAGATTTGGCGCCATCTTCCGGATAAACGCAGTGTAGTTTGTGAACAACATTAACTCAAAATTGAAATGTTGCAACAAAAATTTAGCAATTCAAATAAAACCGTTATCATAGTAAAGTCGTGACACGTCTCAATTCGAGGCTTAAGCCGAGTCCCAGACTAAAATGCATGTTTGAGGTGTTTTAACTGTAAGCACCTTGCACTGATATATCTTAAAATATGTCAGCCAGTCATTGTTTTGTCTCAAGATGAACACCAGTAGTGTGTTTTCTAAGGTATGTTTATAAAATCTACTTAAATGTCCTAATCCTGGCTTGATCTAAGCCTTGTCTGTGAAACCAGGCCTAACAGTTTCTTATGAATTCATGGTCTTCTTTTAGGATGAGCTGAGAACTGAAACACGCAGGAGAAATTTGCTGGTTCTGATTTATCATCATTTACTGGAGGAGGGGTGAGGTTTTCCTTTAAACACTTCTTAAATTGACATACGAGTCTCAAACGAGAGAAAGACACGCATGTAAATACATTTGAATGAATTTCTCACACAGGTATATGGATTCAGCCAAAGCCTTAGAAAAAGACAGCAGTTTTGGTTTATGCCACTTTGAGGTGTGTGATAATGTTGACCTGGACACGGTTCTCATGGAATATGAGAGTTATTATTTTGTAAAGTTTCAAAAATATCCCAAACTGACCAAGAAACTGCCAGAACAAGGTGAGAGTTTACTCTTCATAGTTATTTTACTCTTCATAATAAGTCACCAATATTATTATTTTTTTAATGTTCTAGTATGTTTTTGCATGTACATTGATATATATATATATATATATATATATATATATATATATATATATATATATATATATATATATATAGTAGGCTATTAATATTTGTTAATACCAATAATGAAAGTTATTATTCAGTGTTACTTCTTTCTTTATAGGAGAGAGTAGGCTTGTCAAGAGTTGTGGTAAAAGAAGGTATGTACAGAACTTTTAGCACAAGGACATTCAAAGACTTTCTGTTTATTAACCGTGTGTTCGTATGTGAAAGGACATCATCATCATCCAGTCAGACTCTCCCAAGAATCAACTCCGTCCAGCGACCGCCGTCCAGAAACACTGTTAAAAGGTCTGAATCTAAACCAACAGGAAGAGACATCAGTAAATTCAGGGTAAGTCTCCAAACATCATCTATGGAAGCTTGTTTCTGCCATGGAATAAAAAAAAGGTCATTTTGAGTAAATATCTTATTTTGACTTTTCTCACAATTCTGATTTTTTTTTTTTCTCAGATTTGTGACATTTAAACTAGGAATTGTGAGGAAAAAATACATTTCTTAATTGCTAGTTTATATACTGTACACAGTCAAAAGTTTGGATTTATTTATTTTTTTAAACAAGTCTCTCATGATCACCAAGGCTGCATTTATTTGATTAAAAATACTACAAATAGTAGCTGAAATAGTAATATTGTTAAATATTATGACAATTTAAAATAACTGTTTTCTATTGTACTATATTTTAAACTGTAATTTATTCCTGTGATCAAAGCTGAATTTTCAGCATCATTACTCCAGTCTTCAGTGTCACATGATCCTTCAGAAATCATTCTGATATCAGTGATATGCGTATTTGATGCTTAAAAAAACATTCATTATTATTATCAATGTTGCAAACAGTTGTGTACAATTTACTTTCAGGATTCTTTGATGAATAGAAAGTTGAAAAGAACAGCATTTATTTTAAATATAATCTTTTGTAACATTATAAATGTCTTTACTGTCACTTTTGATCAATTTAATTCATCCTTGATGAATAAAAGTATTGGTTTATTTTATTTATTTCCTCCCCCCCCAAAAAAATTCTACCTGACCCCAAACTTTTGAAGGGTAAATTACACTTTACTATATATTCACATAGAAAACAGACGTTTTAAATTATAATAAAATTGCATATTTTTTGTGTTTTTTTTAATCAAATAAATGCAGACTTACTGATCCAAAACCTTTGACTGGTAGTGTGCAATTATGACTTCTTTTCCTCGCAATTCCGAGTTAAAATATCCTACAATTGTGATAAATGTGATACATATTCTCACAATTGTGAGAAAATTGTTGAAAATTTGAAGAAAAAAAAAGAGAGTCACAATTAACTTTTTTTCTCTGTGGCGGAAACAAGCATCCATATAAATCTGATAGATAATAATTATGTTTGAAGAAAATATTCTATCCTAAAGTGTAAATGTACATTTTGTAATTAACATGTAAATGATAAATATAGCTTTGCTTGATCTGTGCAGGAAGGAAACAGCCTGACACCTGTGGAGACATCAGGATTTGGTCTGAATGTGTCTCCTATTATCAGGAATGGAGCTGAAGAGGGAACACACATGAGAAAGGTCATTCTCTTCTTTAAAAAACAAAGTTTAGAGAACCCGTGGAATGCTTATTCAAACATTTGTCACAAAAATGAACATTTTGCCATCATCAGGGTCATCAGGTTAATTACAGGAATCTGATTCAAGATGCAGTTAAAGGTGCTGCTAATGACACCGATTTCTCGGTAGGTCAGCTGTATTTTTCTTTCAGTTAAAGGGTTAGTTCACCCAAAAATGAAAATTCTGTCAGTGTTTACTCACCCTCATGTTGTTCCCCGTAAGACTTTCGTTCATCTTCGGAACACGAATTAAGATATTTTTGATTAAATCTGAGAGCTGGATCACTCCTCCATAGGCTTCTAAGCGACTGAAACTTGTTCCCCCGAAAAGTTATTAAAGACATCGTTAAAATAGTCCAAGTGACTACAGTGGCTAAATCTTCAGTTTATCAAGCGACGAGAATACTTTTTGTGTGCAAAAACTAACAAAAATAACGACTTTATTTCAACTATTAATTTCCATCTCTGTTGGCCTCTAGTCCGTTATCGTAGTGTGATAGCGTAGGGCTACGTCACACGCAGGCTCACTATTGGCCGATGCTAGTCATGTGTGTGATGCGTGTGACGTACACCACAGAAGCGATACGTCGAGGCCGACCGAGATGGAAATGAATAGTTGAATAAAGTCGATTATTTTTATTTTTTTGGGCACAAAAAGTATTCTCGTCGCTTGATAAACGTAAGATTGAGCCACTGTAGTCACTTGGACTATTTTAACGATGTCTTCAATAACTTTTCGTTTAACTCCTTCTAATCCCTTAGAAGCCTATGGAGGAGTGATCCAGCTCTCAGATTTAATCACAAATATCTTAATTCGTGTTCCGAAGATGAACGAAAGTCTTACGGGGTTGGAACAACATGAGGGCGAGTAATTACTGACAGAATTAAAAATGTTTGGGTGAACTAACCCTTTAAGGGAATATTCCAGGTTGAATACAACTTAAGCTCTGTTGGGAGTAATTGATATATTCAGTTGATTGCCACAACTTACAGGTTTGAAACAACATTTAATTGTTTTGAACTTTCTGTTTCTGTCTGACTAACAGGAGCGTTTGCTGAAACCCATAAGTGCCTTCAGTGGGATGAACAGTGACATGAGGGAATATGCAGCTGTTATTAGCAGAGTAAGTTCATTCTTATCAGACAATTTCTCACGCAAAACATTTTATGAGCGAACCCAAATTTTCTTGGGGAGTGTGAAACATTTGTGAAAGAACGCAAAAACTTATTATTTTTCCTCCCATCTCATATTTTTTTCCAAGTACCATGTCCCTGTAGGGGCTCCATTCATTTTACCCCCCAAAAAATAAATAAATAAAATGCACTAAGATTGAAGACCATTTATCAGGACTATTAAGAATTGTTTTCAGTTAAGCTCACTCCCCCCAAATCCTCATTAACATCCTTACTGTATGTTTTACTTCGAGTTTATTTGAGGGTTTTTCTCAATGATGATTCTCATTACTGTGATACAGTACAGAAAATCAATCTATATTGACAGTTTTTTTTTTTCCAAAAATTATAAATCTTAATTACTGTCCACACAATGAACAAGATTCAGACTAAAAAAATGCTAGTACAAAAATTATATATTTATTTTCATGCACTTGAATCATAATTTTTTTTTACATATTTTTATTGTTGCTATAAATTAAAATCAACAAAAAGCAGAACAATTAAGTTTTCATTATGGTATTGAGATTTTTTGGGGGAAGTGAACTTAATTATCATAAAAATGAAGTCACAATGTAAAATATCTTGATGAGCCTAAAATAGACTTCATTTTCATTCATTTGATTTTGATGTTTCTCCCATTTAAACCATATTTTACCTTAAAGACAAAAATAGGACAATATTTATGTTAATGAAGAGACATTTGTGTTAATGAATGTGCATTTTCAACATTAATGCAACACTAGAGTGCAGCATGCAGTCTGTTTTATAATATAGCGTGACATTTGTGTGTGCAGATACATGCACAAGGTGGAACATGTATTATTGAAGCACTCAATTTCATCTTTCTCTGCTGTCTCTCCATAAAGGATATCTATTTACACAACCCCAACGTGCGCTGGGACGACATTATAGGTCTGGAGGCTGCCAAGCGATTAGTCAAAGAAGCTGTCGTCTACCCCATTAAGGTGCTTGGCTGCTAAACACTTTGGTATTTCTCAAGCTGCCGCCTGCCTTCGATTCTGAATACATCTCCACTAAAGGCTACAGGAAAGCCGAGCTCAGGGTTATTTCTTACGATGACATGAAATCTATACCTGAATACCATCCAATCTGACCGCTCACATATCTGGCTCATCTCTGGCCTCTCTGGTGATGACTTCAAATCCACAATATGCTCCTGACAACAGGAAATGCAAACGTTATTTGTCTTCTCTGGCTCAATCATGTGGTGAAGAAGGTTGTGGTCATACCTGGACATTCTGTTTGCTCAGTATTATTTGCTTCTAGCACATAAAGTAAGAATTGTATAAATAATATGATTATATCACAATATGCTGAAAGACATCTTGTGGCTCGGTTTTGTCAATACTTTTCATGTATTAGATACAGTGGTGTCTGACAGTTAATTGGTCAATGAAAATATTACTTTATGTTATTCTCCTCACCGTTAAGTAAAAAAACGCAATTGATTATGGTCAGTTTTTAGTGGTGTTTGCTAAGGCAGCTTGCAGTGTGATCATGCTGTTATTTATCAAATTTAATCAGATTTTCACTTAGTGGATAAAATCTGTTAAACCTGCATCCTCACGACCTAGCACCCACTCAAAAAACCCTAGCGACCACTCATAACACCTTAGTAGCCAATAAACAGCCATTCAGAACACTTTCAAACAGCTAGTAACCACCCAACACATCTTAGCTGCCATCTAGCAACACCCTAGTAACCACCCAGAACACATTTTCAATTCCATAACAATCAGAGCACCACACTAATGGCTTAGCAACACTTACATGCATTTAGAACACCTTAGCAGCCACCTAGCAACACCCTAGTTACCACCCAGAACACATTTTCAATCCAGTAAAAATCAGAGCACACAGCAATAGCTTAGTAACACTCTCACATGCACTCAGAACACCTAAGGAGCCACCCAGCAACACCCTAATAACCACCCAGAACACATTCCCATTATAATCAGAGCACCATAGCAATTGTCTAGCAACACTCTTACAGGCACTCGGAACATCTTAGCAGCTACCTAGCAACAACCTAGCCCATACCATTATAGCTATAGCTATAACCATTCAGAACACTCTTTGGTCTAACAACCACCAAGATTAGAACATCCTTAGAAACTTCATTGTAATGCCCTAGTAACCAGTAATCCAGAACACCCTAGCACATGCTTAGCAACAACCTAGCGATGGACTAGCAGCCACCCAGAACTCCCCTGCAACTAACAAGAAACTTCCTAGAACACCCCGGAAACTGCTTAGCGAACACAATCTGCCTAACAACAACATCCTAGTAGCCATGACAAGGCCCCTTAGCAACCACATAGTAATGTACTACCAGCCTCTCAGAAAGTGCCACTGGGTTTCATAACCCCGTTTAAAAAGCGGTGCTAACCCTGGCTTAAGAGCAGTGTGAAAAGCCCTATAGATCAGCACAGCAACAACCTACCGACACAAGGCGACTTAGAATGCCTTAAAACTGCAACACACCGAACAAAATCCTAGTAGCCATGGCAAAGCACCATAGCAGCCACCTAGCAATGTTCAAACAGCCATTTAAAAAACCTTAGCAGTCACCTAGCAACACCCTAGTATCACCCAGACCATTATAACATTCAACTAGCAACTATCAGAACACTTGATCAATGATCTAACAACCATCTAGATTACAACATCCTTGCAGAACTAGAGAACCACAGCAAAAACCCATCAGTCAACCTAAGACCACTTTAGAAATGACCTAGCAACAACACCCTCACACTGTTCAGCAACCACCCAGATGACCTGTTAACCACCTAGTTAATTCATTAACAGCTACTCAAACATGTTAACAAACATTTACCAATGCCCTAGCAACTATCCACAACAGCTCTCCTCTCTTTTCAGTATCCGCAGCTGTTCACTGGAATCCTGTCTCCATGGAAGGGTTTACTCCTGTATGGGCCACCAGGTGGGACCTTTCTGTTTTCTGTTTGTATAAAGACAGAGTATTCAATACCAAAATATAAATCATAACTCATTTTGTGTGTAGCATGATCTCAATGTGATGACTTTCCCCAAAAAACAGGCACAGGGAAGACGATGCTGGCCAAAGCTGTGGCCACGGAGTGCAACACGACGTTTTTCAACATCTCCGCGTCCAGTATCGTGAGCAAATGGAGGGGAGACTCTGAGAAGCTGGTCCGGGTCAGGAGAGGACATTCTATTCTCAGATTTGTGTTATTTTATTGTTTTATGAAAGTGTTTGCAGGGTTCACACTCTTTTCTTGAAATGGTTTTCCAGGACATTTTCAAGACTTTTTCAGCTGCTACTGTGCGAATCAAGTTATCACAACTAAGGCTGGGCGATGTACCTATATTATCATATCTAGATATATTTTGAAACAGATGTGATATTGTACCTACTGTATACCGTTATATCTGTATTATAGTTGTGCAAAGATTGTTGTCTTTCACAATGCCACCTGCTTTCCTCTACTTGCAATGCCACACTACTAAAACAGAAGTTATTCTCTACTTTAGTTCATACACTATTATTTTACTTGCTGATATCAGTTTAAAAGTCCAAACTCTCACAGTCAAGCTGTATTCGCAATCAGTCTCTAATGTTAGAAAATATTAACTATTATCAGACTTCTAAATTAATTGCATCTGCTCGCACCAAGGCACATTACGCATCTGGTATACATAATGGCATAAACTGATGAGTTATGTGTTTTTGACTCTAAATTATTTAGATTTATCAAAACTTTGAAACCGTTTTTGTCAACCTTTTGTAAAGCTAAATGTGTTTAAATGCAAAAAAAATTCCCATTTTCCATGTGTTTTCCAGGACTGGAAAATTGGTCTTTCATTTTCCAGGTTTTCCAGGACGCGTGGGAACCCTGGTTTGGTCAAAACAATGATTTTCCTCATGTTATGCTCCTGTGCAGGTGTTGTTTGAGCTGGCGAGATATCACGCCCCATCCACCATCTTCTTGGACGAGCTGGATTCAGTGATGAGCCAGCGAGGGGTTGGCCAAGGGTGAGCATGAGCCGGGACCTTCACTGACAGTAACACTATAGACCTTATGCGCCAGAGAAACCTGAGATGGCGCCGCCATCTTTAGAATATGGTCTTTGAACTTCTGTTTTTGCGGTCGCTCTGTATATTTCTATGGCATCGCTGTCCAGGAGTTATTAGCTTTTGAAGTGGATTTACTTAATCGAAAGAGGATTGTTATGTTTAAAGCAGATGTCTTAAGAAATGTCAGTAGACCGGGAAGGTTTTAAAACGAGCCGTTCATTCATAACTACGTAAGATCACAGTGAAAATACAGACCGGAAGACAAAAGACAACGAGCGCAGCGCTGAAAAGGGGCGGGGCTACAGAAGGTCTATGAAACAACACAAAATCTCACTCCTACACGATCCAATGCTTGGGGGTTGTGGACATTTGCCAGGAAGATATTGAGTGTTTAAGTTATAGTATGTATAAAAAAACACTATCATACTGAATCAACTGATAGTTTTGAAAATTATTAAATTGCACAATTTTTATTTTGTTCTTTTAAGAGGTGATCATGAGGGCAGCAGAAGGATGAAGACGGAGTTACTAGTTCAGATGGATGGACTAGCGCGATCAAGTGATCTTGTGTTTGTACTTGCTGCCTCAAACTTACCCTGGTGAGGAGTGAGTGCGAGGAAACTATATTAATGTTCTGTTATGGCTTTCTTTCTAATCTGTAATCTGTTGTCAGGGAGTTGGACCATGCCATGCTGAGAAGACTGGAGAAGCGTATACTGGTGGGTCTCCCATCTGCCCCTGCCAGACAAGCCATGATCAGCCATTGGCTCCCTGCGGTCAGTAACTCCGGTGGGGTGGAGCTGCGGACAGAGCTGGACTACCACTCACTGGCACAGGTGAGAGGAAACATGTGATGGAGGGACATGCACTCCACAGATGACAGAGGCCGAAGTCAACACAGTTTTAGAGGGAGAAACAGATGGATGGACTGACTGAGTGATTAACATGAATTGATTGATTGACAGTTGAATAAACAGACAGACAGATAGAGACACACTGTAGGACAGGACAGATCGAGAGACGCACTTCCTCTACGCTGTCACTAATACAGTTCAATCAGAGACCTCTACTTGAACAAATTCAACAACTTAATACAGAACTTTACTGCCATGACTGAAGAAGAACAGATTAAAGATAATATTAGGAGAGGGTCAGACAGGTGTTCGTGTGTGTGTGTGTGTGTGTGCGCCTGAGAGACAACAGGTGAATGTGTGTGTATTGTGTGTCTGAACTCAGTGTGTTTCCCTACTGTTCACAACAGTGACCACCATTAGAGAGAGAGTGTGTGTGTGTGTGTGTGTGTGTATTATGTTTAAATTAAATATTATGTTTATAGAGGTCCCACTAAAACATGAAAAAACAACTGTGTGTTTGTGTGTGGTGTGTGTCTCTGTGTGTGTGTGCATGTGTATGTGTGTGTTAAAACACTGTGGTATCAAATGGTCACACATGTTCTAATTTGTTACACTGTTTATTTAAATTTAAGTTATGTTATAATATTTTCTTCTATTATGTTGATGTTTTTATTATTATTCTATGTATTCCAAACTTTGGCAATATTGTATTATTTACAGTCATGCCAATAAAGCAATTTTGAAATAGATAGATAGATAGATAGACAGATAGACAGATAGACAGATAGACAGATAGACAGATACTGAGTCTTCTCCTTCTGATATTTCAGGAGACGGGAGACTACTCTGGGTCAGATATCCGGTTAGTGTGTAAGGAAGCGGCTATGAGACCCCTGCGAAAAATCTTTGACGCCCTTGAAAAGCACACTGAAGGTAAGAAATATGCCCCGTCCCACTCTGATCCACAGTAAACTGCTGTTTCATCACAAAATCCCGTTTCACCCACAATTCACCGTCTCCATTATTACGCCATGCATCTTCACAGGTCAGTCCAATATGCCGGTTATTGAACTAGAAACTGTGACCACGGCAGATTTCCTGGAGGTGATCGCTCACACCAAACCCTCAGCCAGATGTCTGATGGACAGATACTCGGCCTGGGAGAATGAGTACGAGTCCGTCTGACACACTATTAGAGCAACCAAACAAAGGTTTTTATTGCACTGCCATCTACTCTTTTAATCTAACATTTGAAAGGAAATTACACCGCAATTAATGGAGGGTATGCATTTTAAAAACCATTTCAAAATATAGTTCTCATATTTCAAAAGATTTCTCATGAGCTGGATCGAAAAATAAAACTCTTTTTCAGTTTGTGTGCAGTGATATGATTAACAGTACAGCACGTACACCAGAATAAGTGCATAAGGAGAGCAGCAACTTTATTATGTAATAGAGATTAAGCCTATTTGTTTATTTTCTTTTTACAGTGTGTGTGTGTATGTATATATATATCAATAATAATAATAATCAAACTACACAGTACCATTATTACTTTGCTTTGTATTGTTATAAGCTCAGTTTTCCGACTGTTTAGATCCTGAGAGATGTTGAAGTATATGATTGACAGCCTCTGGAAAGCTGTCACACGTCAGGTGAGGCGGCGGCTCGATTTTACCCTCGTCACCAGGTCGATATTTACCTGCAAAACCAAAGGAGGCTTATTAATATCCGGCAAAATAACTATAACCGCTGCATTATAAAAACATGATTGCATATTAAGAATGAAGCTTTACCAGTTTTCACTAAAATTCCCAGCATTCCTGCGTTCTGTGCCCCACCAACATCATCTCTGGCATCCTGTACAGAGAGTTTTTGTCAGATTAAATTATAAAGCAAACAAATCCAGTCATGCATTTATTCTGGAATTGCACAAAAATGAATAAATAATATTGGTAACACTTTATTTTAAGGTGAGTTATACAGTGCATTACATGTACTTACTATAATATCAACAATACATTATGCTTAATTACAAGCAACTAGCCCTAAACAAAATCCTATCCTTAAACGTAACCCTATAGTAGCTAGTAAGTGCATGTCGTTTATTAAGATTACCCAATACGAAAGTGTAACAGTAATATTTTGCATAAAGAGAATTAAGATTTTTGCATTGTAATATTATTTTCATGGCAGTTAAGAACAGATTTTTCCCCAAAATTCTTATTGTCATAATGGATCTTAGAGTGCTTATTTGTCATTCATAAATAAATAAGTGAATGAATGTGATTTTCATTATGTAATGACATTAACTGTCATGAAATATATAAATAAATGTCCTAAAATAATTTTTGTTTATAAAAAAAATATATTAAAAAAATCGGGCTGTCAAATGATTAATCACATAATAAATGTGTTTGTACTGTGTAAAATTATTTTGTATATATAAGTACACACACGTGCATTTATATATTTAAGAAAAATGTGTTATTTATATATAAAATATTTATATTTATATATAATAGAAATTATATATAAATCTATATATAGTATATACATGCAAATATTTCTTAAATATATACAAGCATGTGTATGTATTTATATATATATAAAATAATTATACACACACATTTATTATGTAAACAAACTTTTATTTTGGATGCGATTAATCGCGATTAATCATTTGACAGCCCTAAAAAAAAAATTGTTATTGATATTTTCTAGTGAAATATAGCCAATGTCCTTAACAGACTTGGAGAGATTGAGGCCAGTATCGCAGTGGTTGTCTCACTCACGTCTCCGATCATCACAGCTTCCTCTGGTGAGCAGTTCAGGTCTCTCAGGGCCTCCAGGAAGAAGGCTTTCTCTGGTTTACCCACCACTGTGGCCTGGGTGTCCGTCGCGTACTCCAGACCCGTCACAAACGGCCCCGGCCCTAAAGCCAGCCCGTCCTGCCTCTTATAGTATCGAGCTTTATGGATTGCAATGAGGGGGGCGCCGTCTAAAATGAGTCTGATGAGGATTAGCAGCAATATTTACACCATTAAATGGGAGGACTGGAATAATTTGATTGTCGTTTTAATGAGTCTATGATCATCTTACAAAATCAAGTAGGTTTACCGGAAGGCTTTATTGAGGGTCTGGTAGTTGAAGTGGTCCGGTGCTAATCCAATCACAACCGCGTTAGGATCTGACGTCTCTATACCTGCAGCAGAGGCAAGTGTGAGATCTACACAAACCATTACACAACGAACATGGAAAACTACGATTTGTCTTCATATCTTCTATATGACAAATATGTGCTCTTAAAACTAACAGTTCTTCATTTTAAACCTTTCCATTCAACAAAAAGTTATTTATAGTGCAAAAAGGTTCTTTACATTTTTTAAATGTTCTTCACACTAAGAAAAAATAGTTCTTTCACTGAAAGTTTCTTTGAGGAACCAAAAATGGTGGTTCTGCGGCAGATGTATCCAGTCCTGCTCCTGGAGGGCCACGGTCCCGCAGAGTTTAGCTCCCATTGCCTCAACACTCCTGTCTGGATGTTTGTAGTATGTCTAGTAAGACTTGATTCTAGTATGTCTTTATTCGCTGGTTCAGGGGAGTTTAATTGGGGTTGAACTCTGCAGGTCAGTGGCCCTCCAGGAGCAGGACTGGATGCATCTGTTTTTCTGCAGAAAGGCCCTGTTTACACCTGGTATTAAGGTTTTGGTCGATGGGATCACAAGTAGACGAGGGAGACACATTCCCGTTCACACCTGGTGTTTTAATCCGTCTCTTTAATCCACTTTCAACAACTTCTGTCCTGATTTAATCAAGGGAAGGGTCTATGGGCAGGTAAATGTATGGGCTTTTTCAGATCTTTCGATCTAATGGACGAAATAAACTTGTGCAAAAGCGTGACCGGAGACGATGGAAAACATAGGGTCAGCAGCTTTAGTTTCTGCTCTGACAGCCGCAAGACCAGCCATGCGTTTACGACTACCTCTGGAAGTGGTCAAAAGTGGACAAGCTCGAAATGTCTCACTTGTGATCCGCATCTTTATACCAGGTGTAAACAGGGCCAAAAAGTGTGCAAAAGCATGCTATGGTGTACATGGCTGCCTAAGCGTTGTTACATGGTTGCTAGGGGGTTGTAAATGGTCACTGCTATGCAGTTGCTAAGGAGATCTAGTTTCCACCCTCAAGTCTCTATGATATTATGGGCTGAACACTTCATATGCATGCGCATGACGTCACTGTTTTCACAAATTCACGTTTTTGTAGTTTACACAGAAACGACAGCGTAGCGTTTTCAAAAACTTGCACTTTGAAACCCATTCTCAAAAGTTTGCGTTTTCAGGCCACCAAAACACTGTTGTCGTGTAAATGAACAACCAAATCGCATAAAATGTTTCCGTTTTAGTTGAAAACTAAATCACTCTGGGCTGGCATCACTCGGCGTACCTGTGAAGTCCTCTCGAGCGCTGTCCTCCACCAGCAGCAGGGGGCGCACTGCGCTCTGCTCCAGCAGATTACGGGCCGCCGTGAGCGACGTGAAGATCTCCCGCTCCTGGAGGTCAAAGTTCAGCCGACGCAATCGCTCAAACAGGGTCCTCTTACATTCCTTCGTGGTGTTGGTCACAAATTTTACAGCGACTGGAGACTGTCTTAATCTGGACAAATGATATTGTACATGTGTAATTAGTTTTATGGAAACCAACAGATGAAATCTCAACAATGTAACAAATGTTTTTGGTTTTAATGACACGTCTCTGTAACAGCCCTAGGCTCTGTATAAAGCAACATAAGAATGTCATATAGGTGTCAATCATTTTGCATTGTTTTTTCCTGTTCTGCGCCATGTTTTGTAGTCCCGCACCCCTTAGACCAAAAGCCAATGATTTTGTCTCAGCAATGAATAAAAAATAAAGTAATAGGATTCATATTTTCTCATTTTATTTGTCTTATTTTAGTGTAGAATGAGTAAAGCTGTTTGTTGTTAGGATGACAAAAACTTTAAAAAGTTCAATTTTAAGGTTGATTCAATGTTTAACTCAGTGGTCTAACAGCGCTCGTCAATGTCAAAATGATCGAGATGACCAATCAAAACAAAGAAGGCGGGTCTTACTGTGACAATGCATTGAGAGTTTGTGTAAAGATGTAAGTATTAGACTGTTTTATGATAGAAATTTTCAGCGACTGACAGTAAAATACTGTCTAGTGATGGAAACTTTTTATGCAATTTTGCTGTTTTGAATTGAAAATATGTGATCATGCTTCATGTAATTCCTGAATGAATGAGACGAGACATAATATGTCATACACATTTCATATTAGGCATATGAAAAAGAGTGAATGTGAGCACATTTTAAAATAAAATATTATTTGCAAATAGATTCAATTGATTACTTCATAACTACAAACCACAACCATCCAATCAATCCAGGATAAAATAAAGCCCTGCCCTACATTTGTTCTTGTTCCAGAAGCCGTTTCACTCAGATATACGCCACAATAGGGAAGACGACTATAGAGGGTATGCGCCTCACCGTTGGCCTTAGTGACACCCTAAGGGTTACACCCACTGAGTGGCAAAAAGGCAGAGCAGCAGCATTGGTTTTCAGCGTGAATGAATAATTATATATTGTAATGTTATATATTGTATTGACAACAGTGTATTTAAACACTGACAAAAAATAAACTATACTATAAGTTTTAGAGCTGGACGATATGATGATATATATATATATATATATATATATATATATATATAACATTGATAGAATTGATCACATGGATTTAGACCTACCTATATTGTATTTGTATAAAGCGTTCACAGGCAATTTGCTTTTATGTTTTTCCCCGGCTTCGAAATCGAAATATCAGGAAACACGATTCCTGGCTGCATGTATTGACATTCATGGATCACTGGATCTTTGGTACAATATATCGAGTCCAACCGTTTGTTTAAACTGTTTTGATCGTGTTTTCGCAGTTTCCCCTATTAAATCCAGTCACTCAGCAGATCTACTGCCACTCAGTCTGGCTGAGGGGGTGTGTTCCCGCGGGAAAGTGACGTCAATGCATAAGACTATCACAACTTCCATTCCATTTCATGCTGACTTTAAGCTAATAAATTGTATGTGTATGTGTAATGTGTACTGATTTATTTCCAAACAAGATGAATTGATTTTTGAATACCGGTATGTCAAAATGCACCTTGATAGATTTTAAATGTGAATGCAATTATTTATTTTTTAAAACTTATCCGTCTGATGCATGTCAAAAACGGCCAATAATTTCCCCAAATCCCAACACTGACCGTGTTAGAGCCTCTTGCGCTCCGGGGACGGCGGCATCCTCGACATGAAGAGTCCCGCTCAGATCCACCAGAACTGCTTTCAGTGAGCGGAGAGACACTTACACACACACACAGGACATCACAGTCACCCGAAGCCTTCTGAGTTCATCTTCAACACATCACTGAAGGGTTTTTATGTAAAGCACAGTAAAATACTATTTTTGTTTTAATAAATTTTGGCTGGGCTTTTTTTTTTTTTAAAGCAGATAAACGTGACTGGCGTTTACATTCCGAGTGTGCAATTAATGCTCTTATTCACCATGAACTCTGGATTAAACACAGTGACTGGCCTCCAAAACAACTCTAACGTTACATCTCTTCATCTGTGTTTGACATCATTTTTCAGGATTTGGAAACCCTACATTTATTTAAAACGAGCTGCCAAACAACAAGGGCTTTGGATAAGGTAAAGCAGATTGCCTCAAACCATTTAATAATCATTCAGTAATACAACGAACTAAGAACATGTAAATAGAGTAACGTTAATGTGTGTTTAGGTTTTTAATATATTGACTAACAACCCGAATTATAAAACCCCGAGTCTAGCCTACAAAAACACGACATGTTATTAACATTCGTTTCCAAACAATTTACATACTTGTATTTTAAAATAATACAAAAGGATGAAACGATGAAGGTTGAAGCATAAAACACATTTGACCAATACAAGTTATTTTGAACTACACTTACTTCCAGCTGGGGTCCTTCTCTGGCGCAGTCTTACATTTTGCTGTCCTAAAAATGCCTGTCGAAAATACACATGCAACTAAGAAATATATATATATTCTCTTTTAACATTTAATGTGTCGATTTATTTATTTATTCCTAAAAGCACACTGGATTTACTCCACCATTGCAGTTTATAATCATTTAAGAGGGTTGTTTGTGTCAGATTATTCACTCAATGAATAAAAAACATATGCTGGATATTTTAATAGCAGATTAAATAGAATTTAGAACATTAATTCATATCCTCCTGGGACCCGCAGCAGGAACAGACTTTTGTCCTCTGTAGTGGACATTATATTTTGGTGGATTTATCTGACAGCATACGTGTCACCGTTTTAGTCTAGATGTTTGTAAAGAGCACATTCAGATACCAAATGTGGAGGTTTCACCATGACAACTCCCTCTCTTTAGCCTTTTAAAATGACTGACATTAATTTAGTGATCAAAAAATTTTGCACTTTTGTGGAAATATGATCATAGTTTGCAAGTAGGCCTGTCATTTAAATCTGACTAATTTTCAAATTGTTTATCATAAATCAACATCTCAGGAATGTTATTTGTTATGGGGAAAATGTTATGAGGTTTCTAATTAAAATATGTCTTTCTGTTACAAAACAGGGCATTGATTTCATACATGTCCACTGTAGACACCAGGACTTGCTGCAGGTTTATCAGGCATTTTGGGAGACAGGGAAAGTGAATAGGGAAATAAATTATATATCTATATTCCTATGAAATATTAGATATTTTTATGGAAATCTTGCAACTGATTTTTTTCCCCATTACATCTAGCCCCAAGAACACCTTAATATGCTAATTAGATACAGATACATTGTATTGAATAGGAAAACACATTTTTGGTCATTTTACCCACATATTGCATTAAGTAAAATGGTATATCAATTTATTCTGTTATATTTTAAAGTTTGGTTTAAAAAAATCCTGAAACATAAAAATTGATTGGTGAATGAAAAGACAATTCTATTGTTTTTGCCTATTCTCTGTCATTTAAGTCTATAAATATACAAGTAAAAAAAAAAAAAAAAAATTTATTCATATCGTGTCCTGTAGTGTTTTCTTATGCTCTTTAAAAAAAAAAATTACCAATATTAGAAATCTCTTGGCATTTTAATATTCTATTACACTATTTTAAAGAAAATACGTGATTAAAATAAAGAAAATAAATCAATATGCCTTTAACATCCTGATAGATCCCCGTTTATTTGGGGTAATGGGGAACATATAACTTTGCTGCCAAAAATTCACATATTTTTTCTCTGCGAGATAAATCCTGGGATTGGAGAAGTATAAAGACACATCATCTTCGGTAATAACCATTAAGCATAGATTATAAAAGGGTTAGGCTTTAATCGCTGTTCTGAGCATATGGTTGTAATTCAGCGTTTTATCCGTGGTCTGGGCTACTGTTAATAAAAAGGTACTGTAATCCTGATGGAGTAATCTAGTGTTGTTAATGGACTCCATATGGTTCTCATCACTGAACCAAATGTACTGAATTACCCCCTCAAACAACACACATTAATTGCCCTTTCACACCAAGAACGAGAACTATATTAGCGTCCACAACAAGGCCAATATTGTTCAGTTATTATAAGCGCGCGCTGCAGTTTTATCGCCTGCCCCTTTAAATGCGCGCACTCGTTAAAGAAGGATGGACTCTGATTGGCTGTCAATTTATTATCGTTCTGAACTTCTGGCCTTTAACCATTTCACATAATAAATGCTGACTGGTCGCGGATGACAAAATAATTACAGGTATAGTGCACTTTGTACAAACAAAACTCTCCCACATAAAGTGACAGATGAAGACACAATCATTTTATTAAAATCTGAAAATAATAAATGTTAAATGACTGGCTCCTAATGATAGAGGCTACTTTGGTCAAACATTTCAATCCCTTCAGACCAAGCGCGTTGTATCTTAAAGCTTGATGTCTTAACTATACAGCACATCTTTATTAAAACTCAGAGACTTTAAATATATTAAACCCAACTTTTACTTTCCAAGCCCTCTTTGAAACCAAGACGCAAGAAGATTAGCTTTGGGGGGAAAAGAAAATCATTTCAGGTGTCCAAAGACAGTATGGCTGATTCCACCATTGCTTGTTATAAGAAATACATTGATGCTTGAGGAACTGACCCTTTACTAGACCTTGAATGTGACAAAAACAGATGGAGACAGGAGCTTCTGTAAAGTTACAAAACATGAAAAAGAAAAATGTTTACTGGTATGGGCCATATAAAACTTGCAGAGTACTTACAGTAATTCATTCAGGATACAATTTACAGACATTGGAGAGCAACATTTAGAACCTCAGATACAAAAACGGTCAATTTTCCTTTGCCACATTCACTGTGCTCCACGTTAGACCTTGATCCGCCACAGTCCATTCTTTCTTCATCCAAACAGTAATAGTAAGACGATACACACTGAATTCACTGCTATCAAAGGTACTGTGGAACAGGAAGAGAAAACACGTTAATACTGAACATGTGACATTATAGACATTATAACCAGTAGGTGGCGGCAGAGGAGCACTCATTGGATTATTAGCCATTTTTACTTCATAATAGGTTTTTTTCACACGTTTTGATTTTAAACCTATATTTAGATATTATGAAATCCCTATTATAAAATCATCAAGAAATCCATTTGTCAAAAGTTTGAAACTTTTTATAACAAAAACTTCTTTAAACTGCGAAGAATTACACAATTAAAGAGCGCACCTTTTATAATCACTGAAGCTGTCAGTCAATTCAGTATGATACTATAAGAGAACAGTGGTACATTTAATTAGAGTATAGAATATTATAATTCTTTTCCTATAAAAATTAGGTTGTTAAAAGTTAATTTGATCTGCATCTCAACTCAAGCTCAGTGCTTTACTGTCAAATGTTCATTTCCAAGAAACAAACATGTAATATTTTTAGTAGCTGAACTTATTAAAGGTGGGGTAAGCGTTATTTGAAAAACGCTGTTTGGAAGTTAGTCGGACCGACGTGAACAAGAACGACAACAACAAACGTGTGAGCCAATCTAGCCTGACTCCGCCCTCCTACGCACTTCCGCTCAATTTCATTTTCCTTCAGTACTACGTCTGGGATTCTGCTGTAGACTTTGGTTTTCTCCGATCAATTTTTTGTAGGGCCAATCAGCGAACAGAGGGAGTGGCTGACAACGATGACGTCGTGCGTTATTTTGAGTTGTAGTTCAGTAATGGCAGCGGAGAAAGATGCGAGTGAAGCCATTCGGTCCGTTGTAGCAACGCTGCCGAATATCAAGAAGTTAAAGCCGGAGCAAGAACAATCTTTGCATAGTTTTGTTTTGGCCATGATGTTGTGGCCCTCCTCCCCACGGGGTTCGACATACACTCACCGGCCACTTTATTAGGTACCCCATGCTAGTAACGGGTTGGACCCCCTTTTGCCTTCAGAACTGCCTCAATTCTTCGTGGCATAGATTCAACAAGGTGCTGGAAGCATTCCTCAGGGAGTTTGGTCCATATTGACATGATGGCATCACACAGTTGCCGCAGATTTGTCGGCTGCACATCCATGATGCGAATCTCCCGTTCCACCACATCCCAAAGATGCTCTATTGGATTGAGATCTGGTGACTGTGGAGGCCATTTGAGTACAGCGAACTCATTGTCATGTTCAAGAAACCAGTCTGAGATGATTCCAGCTTTATGACATGGCGCATTATCCTGCTGAAAGTAGCCATCAGAAGTTGGGTACATTGTGGTCATAAAGGGATGGACATGGTCAGCAACAATACTCAGGTAGGCTGTGGCGTTGCAACGATGCTCAATTGGTACCAAGGGGCCCAAAGAGTGCCAAGAAAATATTCCCCACACCATGACACCACCACCACCAGCCTGAACCGTTGATACAAGGCAGGATGGATCCATGCTTTCATGTTGTAGACGCCAAATTCTGACCCTACCATCCGAATGTCGCAGCAGAAATCGAGACTCATCAGACCAGGCAACGTTTTTCCAATCTTCTATTGTCCAATTTCGATGAGCTTGTGCAAATTGTAGCCTCAGTTTCCTGTTCTTAGCTGAAAGGAGTGGCACCCGGTGTGGTCTTCTGCTGCTGTAGCCCATCTGCCTCAAAGTTCGACGTACTGTGCGTTCAGAGATGCTCTTCTGCCCACCTTGGTTGTAACGGGTGGTTATTTGAGTCACTGTTGCCCTTCTATCAGCTCGAACCAGTCTGGCCATTCTCCTCTGACCTCTGGCATCAACAAGGCATTTCCGCCCACAGAACTGCCGCTCACTGGATGTTTTTTCTTTTTCGGACCATTCTCTGTAAACCCTAGAGATGGTTGTGCGTGAAAATCCCAGTAGATTAGCAGTTTCTGAAATACTCAGACCAGCCCTTCTGGCACCAACAATCATGCCACGTTCAAAGTCACTCAAATCACCTTTCTTCCCCATACTGATGCTCGGTTTGAACTGCAGGAGATTGTCTTGACCATGTCTACATGCCTAAATGCACTGAGTTGCCGCCATGTGATTGGCTGCTTAGAAATTAAGTGTTAACGAGCAGTTGGACAGGTGTACCTAATAAAGTGGCCGGTGAGTGTACGTCACGAGCAAACGTTAGCGATTGGTGGCAGATCCAGAGTGACTCTGGGCAGATCCAATAGTTTTAGACTTCAATAGAGTACCCGCCAAATTGTATGATTAAATTGTCTTTATGATTAACAATCCCCCCAGCGCCACCATCTGTAGAACATGGAGGCTCCGGCACCATTGCTTTCAAATGTTAGTCCTGATATGGTCAATATCAAAGTGTTTATATCCAAAAGAAACTATCATGGGAGATTGTCTTCTACCCTCTGTGTTCCCCCCCGCGCAGACTCTGACTCTGACTCTGGTTCTGTAGCTTACATTTTGTTTTGAAATTTATGTTAAGATAATGTATTTTAAAAATAATTTCATTACTTTAGTTGTTATAAAGTCATTGTTGAGTCATACAGTTCAAGTCATTGGATCCCAAGTCGAAGACAAGTCATTTTCTTCATTTAGACAAGCAAGTCTCAAATCCTTAGTTGCAACTCGAGTCCTCGCCTCTGTGGGCGGAGCAATAACCTGTCACTCACAGGAGATCCACCAATAGCAAACCACAACCATCCATCAATTCACCATAGACAAAATCAAGCCCCGCCCTACATTTGTTCTTGTAGACAAGCCGTTTCACTCGGATATGCATCATAATAGGGAAGAAAAGACTATTGCAACATTCGTTTCATGCCAAATTTAAGATACAAGGCTAAGAAACATTTATAGACGAATTAGTAATTCTATTAAGCTGCCGTCGGCAACTCTGGCTGATTGAGTGGACTTAGGCAAAATGTTGAATGTTTACAACTCTCATGCCCCTCCCACAGAGTTCGTGCTCGTCAGTGCGCCATCACTCTTCGCTACTGCGCGAACTTCAGGCGTGTGCTTGTGATTGACAGTCATATCTCACACCCCCCTGCGCTGATTGGACACAATGAACCGGGAGCGGTGGATTTTTGCAAAACAAATAACACGCTCCAGGTGGAGTTAGAAGCTCAGGTTTTTTTTTCTTTAACCACTTTATTTATGTTGTTCTGTCGGAATATTAGTGTCGAATTCGCTGAATATGATCAAAAAAAAGTTGCCGACGGCAGCTTTAATTATGGATTCTTGATGGTGATAGACACTCCATGATCTGGAGATGGGAAAGTAGTATAAATCAGTACTGACTCTTCAAATGAACATACCTCTCATGACAGTCCTGACGGAACGAATAAGGTTCAGGAGTTGTGCTTTAATCCCGGGTTCATCTCCAAATCCTCCAATACTTTGCTCTGCCCCCCAACCAACTGAAAAAAAGATGTCCATCTGTGATAACGTATAGCATGCTATAATGTTATACGCATTTGACAATTTTTTAACAGTATTCATGGGAAGAGAGCATGGATAATCCCTGAAAAATATTGCTCAAAATATAAAAAAATATATCTAAAAAGAAAAATACAAGTACAATTTAAGATTCAGCGTAATGTTTCTCCAACTAGCTCCCAAATTGCTACACACACACACACTCAACTAACCTCTGCAACTCCCACACCTGAAACACACACACGTTCTCTCTCTTTTTATAAACCCTGATTTCAAATGTTTGCTGAAAGATAACTATGCTGTTGAAATTATTGATCATTTAGGCCTATTTGTTTTGCATTGTCAATTCTTTATTCACGAGAACATATTTCTCAACTCTTTGCCTAGATTTGAAATCTATGAAAACTATGATTTTACCTTATTTCTTACTGAGATTTTCTCCGTTCAGCTATTTATGAATATAGCCTGTTTGCGCTTTCCTGATACGAGATCGGAACTGAGAATCGTGAAATCGGTGTCAATGTCCAGCCTTAATGGTACTCAATAGTATTTTCAAACGTTTTATAATTATTTTGAAGTATGAAATAACACAAATATGGGTAACGTTAGTGCTCGAAAAACGTCGTTAAACAGCTAACGTTTAGTTTTGTCCAAATGCCAGCTCTGCACATTTTGGGCTACAAAAACGAACGTTACCAGGGTAAGTTAATTCATGTTAACATTTTCATATTTCTCACATTTAGGAGACGTAACTGTTAACTTAACGTTAAACTCTAGGCTAGCAAACCTGATGGCAATACACACTAAAATATTTACAAGACAGAACAACCCTATTATCATATTTCAGATTGAAACCCATCTATAAGAACTTACTTTTACTGAGAAACCTCTCTTCGTGCAGAACGGCGACAGCATTAGTTAATAATATCGCTGTTTGAATCAATGCGTACAGTGTGAACGCCATGTTGGCACTATTGTGCTGCTGACGTAAGGACTTGCGTCGCGCAGGATTACGTCACAAACGCGCCGCTACAAGATTTGACTGACACACAAATATACGGCTCTAACTTTAACTATTAAATATTAAATAGTGTGCTGTCCTGAATTTAGCCATGTACTGTGTACGCCAAGCAAGCTATTGCATCACGTGCTCACTGTATTTCTATGGCTGAAACGTATTTCGATACAGATTTTTTATTTGTATCTTATTTTCTGACAGCAACCTATTCTTTTATATATTATAGCATACGTTTATAATAATAAAACACTATTATAATATGCAGGATAGAATACAACGAATATATGAACTGCATTATATGAAAATATTTGATCATACATTTAATAACTAAATAATAATATATTTGACTAATTTATTCGGTAGAACAAGTTGTGTAGGTTTGATTCCCAGGAAACACACAGATAAACATAAAAAAAATTACACTTCATATATATATTCTTTCTTTAGTTCTAAACAGTAGGCTATTAAATTGTATTATGTGTTTGTGCCTACTGATCAAAATGAATTGTGTTGTTTGTTTCACAATAAGTGCTTAATGTAAAAAACATTTAAAAAACAATGGTCAGTCTTTTTCATCTTATAGACTTTAATTATCCACATAAATAGTAGAGAAACTACAAGAACATATTTAAATACATTTGCATGAACAGTTAACAATAACATTTTTTAAACTCGTGTTTATGTCAATGTTGTATTTAAACAAGCAAAACGAGAAAGGTTCAGACGTTCAGATTGCTCTCAGACCTCAGCCACAGCACAGAGCAACCGTTCCCTTCACATTAACCTCCGTATATGTACATTTACAGCCTACAGCTAAGAGAACTGTACAGTGCATGGGGAATAAATAAACGTAAGTTCATAAATAATCAAAGTGGGGTTACTGTACAGGAAATATGTCAAAGGAACTCTAAATCATTGGTAGACGCATGACTGTGTATCCGTTCGCTGATGGCGTTTGGTTTCATCGGAGAGATGGACGTTTATCAATGACAACGTTCAACATCCCGTGAAGAGGTTCCTTTCGTTGTGCTTGAGATTGGGATGATTTGATTTATCCTCAGTGTAAAAAGATGTCGAGAGCAGCTTGATTTTGTTTCAGATGAATTTACCTAAAAAAAAACAACAACCGCTGATATAGTTATTATGATAAAGATTCCTCAAAATAATCAAGAAATAAAGTCAGTGCAATTTGTCATATGAAATTTACTCAGCAGTGAAATCAGCAATTGATTTTACAGAAAGGCCACACATTATATTTCTCATTCCATCACTATATGATTTAATAACTTTGATACTTACCATTTAGCTTTTGTTAAGATGTGCCCCGACCTTTTCTTTTCTAATGATGTTTGCATAGGGAATCTACAAATAAACATTATGGACTCAATTAATACTTGCACAACATTTCTCTCAGCTGTCAGGTCAGGGAATATACACTGTATATGCTATATATACAGAAGTAGATCACATATAAAAAAAAAAAGGTTTATACAGAAGTAGATCACATAAAAAAAAAAGGTTTATACAGAAGTAGATCACATACAGGTTTTCCTACAGCACAGGTTTGCTTCATAAAATGTTTTAATGAACATGTTTATAATGTAGATACACTATACTGTTCAAAAGTTTGAGGTCGGTACGATTTTTTAATGTTTTTGAAAGTCTCTTCTGCTCACCATGGCTGCATTTATTTGATCAAAAAATACCGTAAAACACGTAATATTGTGAAATATTACTGCATTTTAAAATAGCTGTTTTCTATGTGAATTTCTGCTAAACTGTAATTTATTCCTGTGATCAAAGCTGAATTTTCAGCATCATTACTCCAGTCTTCAGTGTCACATGATCCTTCAGAAATCATTCTGATATGCTCAGTTATTATCAGTTATTATTGGTGCTCAGTTATTAATAATGGCTCTCATTATTATCAATGTTGAAAACAGTTTTTGCTGCTTAAATTGTTGTGACACATACTGCATGATAATACTGTGATAATGTTTTTCAGGATTCTTATATGAATGAAAAGTTCTAATACAAATATGTTGTGATATTACAAATGTCTTTACTGTCACTTTTGATCAATTTAATGTCACTTGAAGATAAAAGGCTGCATTAAAGTGCAGCAATGATTCGCTCCACGAGGTTTTGGCTCAGGAAGTGGAAGTGAAATGTTGTTCTTCTTTAAATCTGGCGCTATGGAGGGATAGAACATTTGAGAGCGTAATTTTGTGAGTGAGAACTTGTTAACACTCGAATCACATCAAAAAGGCCACTCGTAGACTTTAAAGACTTAAATTGGGCGCTACACTAATGTTTTGAGTGGGTCACGCACACACACACACACAGTTTTTCTGCAAGATCAGGGTTTAAAATTTCAGTTTCGGAATAAATATCTGACGAAATCACGGCAAACAAAGAATGAAAGAAGGGCCAGGTTTCCATCCTGACCAATGAACACTGTTAACAACTGTACCGTAAACTCACATTTGTAGCCGTTTCCTGAATAAAAGTGGAGCTGGAAGATTTGGGATGAATTGAAAGTCACAATTTTTGTTTAAAAGCGAGATCACGATTCTGAACAGACACAACTAAACAAAACCACATGTAATTTACTAGATGTTCTGACAACATGTTTATTGCTGCAGTGCATTAAAAAAATTATTTCACTTTTTTCATAACTGGATGAATCAGTGTTTTTGATCGAATCTCTTGAATGAATGATTCAATGATAAATACTTTTTAAAATATATTTATCGCCACCTACTGGTGTAACGATGTCATTGATACAATCGTTATTTGAAGCGTTGTTGTGTTCATAAGGTGATTTGCTCTATTTTGATCAGTGTTTATATCTGAGCTATAAAGTTTTATACCAGTGCTTCTTTGATAATCTGAATTATTGTAAGACAGAAATAATAACACTGTGTGGTTGAAAAGACTGTTTGTGAAGCTGTTTCACAGCGGCTCTCTATGGATCAGCAGCGCAAACACAGATCTGAATGTGCATACTGACTCCAAACTTTTGAACAATAGTATATTTCATAAACACAGTCACTTGTAAACAGCATTTAGCCGTGACTATTCATGATTCACATTGTACATCTTGTACCTTATTGCTTAAAAACACTCTTAGAAATGAAGATTATTTATCGGCGTTGATGGTTCCACGAAGAACAGTTCAACTTTCTATTCTACAAAAGGTTGTTTTTGAATGGAAAATATATATATATTTTAGATTATTAAAATGTTCTTCACACTAAGAAAAACTCCTTACCATCTGTAACTGTTGCACCATCTCTTCCCTGTAAGCCAGTTCTCTCTTCATTTGGTCCTGAAAGTTATCTATAGAATAGCCAAATATGGACAATTAAAATCAAAGGCATATTATGGTCACCAATTCTCAAATTTAAACCTATTTAAAGTAATGACTCAAAAGTGCTATTAAAAAAACCCCAATATGTATTGATTTTGGGGATTTTCACAAGCTAAATCGTGATGATGAAGTGAGGACACTTACGGAAAACCGGGAACGGAGAGCTGCCTTTCAGAGCGTGAAACTCCTGCTCCAGTCTCCTCCGTAAATCGATCTGTTCAAGGAGAACTTTCTGGAGCTCCTCTGAAGGACAGATCACACAACGGATCAAGATCAGCCGTGCCCACCTTATCAACTGATACATTTACAGCCAAATATATGTCTTTAAACTTTTTATTACACAGATTTTTGACAGAAGTCTGACCAAGGCTGCATTTATTTGCTCAGAAATACAGTAAAACCGTTTCCGGTTTCAGTTTAAAATGCTGTTTTCTATGTGAATATATGTAATGAAATGTCATTTATTCCTGTGATCAGAGCTGAATTTTCCTGCAGTCAACATGATCCTTCAGAAATCACTCTAATATGATGATTTGATGCTCAAGAAACATTTATTATTAATATTATTATCAATATTCTTTCCAGGATTTTTTCATGAATAAAAAGTTCAAGATGACAGCATTTATTTAAAATAGAATTTTTTGTAGTATTATAGCAGTCTTTACTGTTTTTATCAATTTAATGCATTTTTCCTAATTAAAAGTATTCACTTCTTTAAAAAGAAATCGTATAAATTCTAAACTCTTATTTTGCGATCTCACCTTTTTCCATGTTCTCGACGTCCTTCTTGAGTGATACGGGAGAGTTTGTGTCTTGACTTTGGTCTGCTGGGCAGGAAAAAAATAGGAATTTTGAAACTCTGTGCAGATTTATGACCTATATTGCAAGCATTCATTCATGTAGTTCCACCAGCAGCCGGTAGATGTCAGTCTGATAACAGGATATTTCAAACAATCATATTTGACTTAATATAATGCTGTTTTCCTGGGGAGAAGGAAATGGTATTCATATGTCATGAATATGGTATGAAACATCTGTGACAGCATATTTACTGTAAAGACATAATAATATACTATGAAAATAATACATTTCTGACTCCGCTGAGTAAAATATAGGCCATTCAAGAAAATATCTGATTAGTGCAGCTAAATTAAGTCATTAGAAACGCCCTTGCAATGTGCCAATATCCTGAAATAGGTGAAAAGATCTGATTTCATTAATGTTACTGCGCTATTGAGTCAGGAAATTATTCGAAACAGTTTTGATTGGAAACCTTAGGAGTCGGTACGCTCGCAAGGCATGTCCGCCGACTGTGTTTTTGTGTCTATATCGCAAATGGCTCAGATGAAGTGATCCAACACGTCGGAATAATCTTCCCCTCATTCCTCTCTCTCTCTCTCTCTCTCTTTCTCATTTCCCGTTTTGCCTCCTTAAGCCGAACAAGGCGTTCCTCATTTGGAAAGCGGTCTTGTTCTCGCTCTCCTCCTCTCTCTGTCTCATTTGACAAGCAAATTTGCAGACAGTGCCTGAGGATAACAACCTCGTTTGACAGTCAATTAACCGTGAATAGTCAAAGCCAAGGCAGTTTGCATTATATAAATGGAAAATTAGATTATTTCTTTTCCCCTTCCCTCCCAAGAAACAGAACTATCTTTAAGACACTGCCGTTTAGACCCTTTGCAAAATCAGAAGTTCTAATCACGTTTCCCAGCAGCCCCTCGGAGACGTTTAGCAATCAGGCAAAGGTGCTTTCATTTAATTTGTTTCATGTAATTTTTTTCAAATATATTATACGGTACATGAGGAGATCATTATCGGCTAGATAATATAAATGTTGGCATAGATGTCATAAAACACTTTTAATGTCTTTCTGACAGATAAAAGGCAATAAGCTATGATCTTTCTAATGGAAGATTTTGCCAAGCAAAAGGCAATTATTTCCGTTTGATATTGTTGAAATGGTGATTGTCACCTTGCTGCCGCTGAGCTGATTGTCTTCCTGAACTGTTATGGCTCCCTACAGAACACATTTTCCCAATGACATTGTGGAGAGAGCTGCTCCATTTTAAGAGTATATTCCGTCCCGTATCTTTTTTATATTTAGATTAATCCTAATATCCTCACAGGGATGTGCCGGCCGTGCCGCGCGTATTATTTTGCAAACCCTCTTGCTGTAAGTGGCGGATGTAAAGCGGAGATAAAGCGTTGAGATAAAGTGTTGTTCTTACTTGGATTCTCTCGCCAGAATTCGGGTGCGGACGAGGTTTCTGTCTCTGGGACGAAAAAACTGCTTTGCTCTTTGTCTTCTGAAGGAAAATTCAAAAATAACATATTATGAGGTGAATGCATGGACACAAATGAATCAGTTTAAGGCGTAAAGGTGGAAAATGAAATTGTTTTTTGTTCATTATAATTATTTGTACTGATTATTTTTATTTAATTATATTTGTCAAATTGTGTTTTTTATGTGCATTTATCTTCACAAGAGAAATTATGTCTTAAACTATAATATATATATAGTGTGTGTGTGTGTGTGTGGTCCTGGTAAACTTTAACATTATGGGGACAAAGACTGTATCTGTATTGCAATATCTGCAATCCTTGTCCTTGTGGGGACATTGTTTGAAAACAGCTTATAAATGACAGTGATGTTTTTTGAACGTTTTCGGACTGTAAAAAATATATATATAATCAATAAGTTATGACAACATGTTTTGACATTGCTTTAATTCATCAAAATAAATTAAGCAATGTTCAACTTTTTGTAAGTTCAACGAGATTCAACTAATTTTTTTAAGTCAGTTTAATATAATTTAAGTTGAAACGACTTAAAATATCTAAGCTGATTGTACTTAAAAAGGTTAAGGGAGCCACTTGTTTTACAGTGTAAGAGGATAGAATATACAGTTTGTACAATATAAAAAAATATTATGTTTATAGAGGTCCCCCTAAAACATGAAAAAACAACTGTGTGTGTGTGTGTGCGTGTGTGTGTGTGTGTGTGTGTGTGTGTGTGTGTGTGTGTGTGTGTGTGTGTGTGTCTGTGTGTGTGTGTGTGTGTGTGCGTGTGTGTGTGTGTGTGTGTCTGTGTGTGTGTGTGTGTGTGTGCGTGTGTGTGTGTGTGTGTGTGTGTGTGTGTGTGTTGCCATGGTTGTAAACTTTAAAAAAGATGATGATAATAATAATAAAAATTAAATAATCCAATGGAAAATCAAATGACACTTTACACTCATTTCTCACCTGAGATGGTTGTTTTGTTTTTGGTTGCATAGGCCGGCAGCCCATCGTCTCTGCTCTTGTGCGCCTGTAACCATAAAACACCACCGATGTCTGATTAGAACTGATTCATAACACCAGGCCAAAGGTTGAAGCATAGAGCAACCAAATATATCAGTCAGCCAAAAGCACACAATTGATTAGCCTTGAGAATGACAACGCTGTTATGTTTTATATATGATTCTGATGTTTGTTTGGCTGTGTGGTGCTACTGAGTTTCTTCAGATAAATCAACACATGTGTGTGTGTGTGTGTGTGTGTGTGTGTGTGTGTGTGTGTGTGTGTGTGTGTGTGTGTGTGTGTGTGTGTGTGTGTGTGTGTGTGTGTGTGTGCGCGCGCGCTGAGGCTAATTGCTAAAGAATTCCCGTTTCAGTTTCCGTCGCTCATCCCGTTCTGTCTGTTAATGTAGCGTCAAAGGGTTAAAGATTAAAAGGGCTAATAGGCAGAAGTGACAAAGGGGAGCAAACATAATGTCGCCATTAAACAAAACACGACTGGGCTTATTAGGAGGGATCAAAGAGCTCTGAATATTTCATTTCTGCAGGGAACACAGTCTATCAATCTTGTTATGCATACGGACCCTGCCAGCCAATGGCCCGCATTTAAATAATTAGTCAAAGTGCCTGGAGGGAATATTTACATTTCTGTACGCGGTGCTCTCCTCCAGCGGGCCGTGAACGGGGCTGGGGACTTTGAGGACGGCGGGCGGACTGACAGGGAGGTCGGGTTTGCCCTCTGAGGTCTCGGCGGGAACGCTCGGGAAGGAGGCTTGTTCTTTGGCCGGATCGCCCGAGTTGTTGTCGGGAAGTCCGCGCATGTGCAGGGGGGGCGTCGGCGCTGACCGGCTGCCGAAATCCTCCTGTTCCTCGTCCTGTTTGGTCTCCACATCCACTTCTTGCTCCTCATCACTTTCCCCGCTGTCGCTTTGGTAGCTGCAGCTGGTCCCGGGGGAAAGGTGCCGATCCGTCCCAAAGTCCTCCAGGCTGCCGTGGAGCTTGGCGATGCTTTCGGCGTCTTTGACCACGGGCCGGAAGGCGGAGTGGTAGCTGGCCTTTCGGGCTTGAAGCGAGGGCGCGTCCAGCAGCTTTAGCCAGCCCTCCGGGGCCGGTCGCAGGTCCGAGGTCACGGGCAGGGAGTCGCTCTCGAACAGCCCGGACCGGGGGTTCGTGTCCAATCCCGAACTGGCATCGGCCTGTTCAGACAGATCCAAAAAGGCTTGCCTGAGAGACGGGCTTTCTGTGAGGGAGGAAAGGGCGTTGGGTTGGGGTTGCAGGTAAGTGGGTACCGGGATGCCCCCAGTTGCTCTCGGGGGCCAGAACATGCAGAAGGGCGGGTAGAAAGTGTCCTTGCGTCCGGGCCAAAGAAGCCCTGAGAGGCCGCTGTTCTTCTGCCCGTTGGTCGCCTCGCTGTCGTCCTTCTTCTGCGGGCACAGACCGAATGCAGGAAAGGTGTATGGACTTGGGAATAGCGACGTAGTTGGGAACTTCTGCAACATCCCGAAACCTTTGCTCGGGACTGGAATGACCGGGTAACTGCGAGGGGCTTTTCGAGGCGAGAGGCTGTTGCTGTCCAAATCATCATCGTCCTCATACCGGCCTCTCTTCTGGGATAACTCCGGAGAGATCATGTGGGGCAGAACCGAGTTCACAGCCTTGACCGAACCCATGGACGAGCAGTGAGAGGAAGGAAGAGCCCTCTTGCGACTCCCTCCATTGAACATGGCTTTTACATCCTCCCAGGCGAACATCAGATCGTCCTGCGGCGTTTTGTCTGTCAGTTTGAGGTGGCGACGCCAGGAGTTGAAGTTGGCGGCGTCTGGCTGCGTGTACTTGGCCTCTGGCGTGCGGTGTGAGTGGAAGATAAATTTGTTCGGGGAGAAGTACATATTACAGTAGGAGCACTTGATGCATTTGGCCCGGGAGCTGTTGTAGCGCGCTGGGATGAAACTTCCCCGGCAGCCCCAAGCGCATTCATGCATCACGTCGAACGCAAAGTTGTCTGGCAGCTTGGGTGGAGAATTCTCACCCAGGAAAGACTTGCAAAGTCGCTCTGCCTCGCGTTTGGTGATCATGCCACAGCGGCGGGAGGATATGGGCATGGCGCCGGCCCGCCGGAGGATCTCGAGCTGGACCGGGGTGCACTGCACACAGGTGATGCCCAGAGCCACTCGGCGGTTGTGGATCTCGTTGTAGCTGTAGTTCTTTAGCAGGGTGTTGGATATCTGAGCCAGGCATAACCGCTCTTGATGGTCAATGACCAGTGAGACAATAGGCACCCCGTAGAGGATGACCGACCCCACTTGGTTGGGCTTGAGGGAGGATCTTGGAGGCGTGAGGGGCTCCTGCTGAAATGAACTTGGTGGGGTGGCCATCACAATGTTGTTCTGTCCAGGCAGAAGACTCTTTTGCAATCTTTGGAGACCACTGACTGGAGATGTTCGTCTGTAAACAAATTTTAAAAGGTTAATTTAGCAATGAAAAAATAATTATAGAAAAGTAAAAAAAAAAAAAGATTTAGATGCATTAATTAAAACTATACAAAGTATATAGATAAAGAATATGTATTTGATAATATAACCAAATGTGGCACAGTTATTAAAGAGAAACCAGATTTTTTTTACTAGACAAAAATTAAGAATTAAACAACTTGCAGAATTACTGTAAGGCTTTTTTCACATGTCAGACAATGTTTGTAGATCAGAATATGATGCGCTTGAAACAAAAACATTTAAAGAACAAGAGAAAATTATGAAGATGCTGATCAATCGCAAAGTAAATAAAACAATAGACATTTATTACAATATTATACAATTACTATATATATATATATAGATATAGATATAGATATATAACTAGATCAGTGCGCTAGCTAAATCAGTGCAATTATTCATTTTATTCCTTGAATCATGATGAGCATTGATTTGCTGTTTCTGTGGTAAAATAAATTTAAAAGAAAAAGCGTTAATGTAATACGTACTATCTAATACTTTAAAAATATTTTTTTTAAATATATTATATTAGCCTACTGTAATACTATGCGAAAACAAAACAACACAGCGGAATTTACAGAGAGTTTAGGCAGATTTCCCCGTAGAATGTTCTGACGGCCTCAACGTTCTATTCCGACTTTTTCATACAGAATATAGAACGTCGCTATTTTATGTTTTGGTAATGTAGCCTATCATAATAGCCCAGAATTAAAGCCTAATAATAATAATAATAATAATAATGATAATAATAATAATTTACCATAAAAAACAAACACTGGGCTACAAAATATCTCCACACGTGTTGTGTGCCTCTTTTCACGACGAGAACAAAAGTCACTTATATTCAGAAATGCCTAAATATAAACAAAAACAGATTTTCGACGGACTCGGAGACGAAGAAAAGTTTGTATTTTTCTTACCTCCGCGCGCTGTCGGAGATGTCCAAACGCTACAGAATACAAATCATCTCGAAGCCTATTCCACATACGAAATTAGAAATTCGTTTTTGGAAATGCAAACGGTCAACGAGACCGCGAACTTTATAAATAAAAGCACGATAAATGCTCAATATCACAACAGGCTCCTTTATCTTGTCCAGTAACAGTAGTGCAAGAGCGAATAAGCGCGCGCCTCACACACCGGCTCTTATTGCCGGAGTTGGATGTGAGTGATTGGCGTGGCTCTGCCCCTCTGAAGAGCCAATGACGTTTCACTAACTGCCACTCAAACACACTAAAGAGAAGCTCAGACAGGAGCCGCAGGGGCCCCGGGTGATGCGCGCGCGTCTACTTCAAACCGGAATTAGTGGGGGGGAAAAACACCCGAACCACCCATGTGTAGGCTAATCGGTATAATCGCATGGACAACACCAGAAACGGTTTCATAAATATCACTGTGTTACACGCCTAAAAATTAGCCTAACCAAAATATTTTTAGTTGGCCTGCATTTAAATAGGACAATTATAAATTAATCGCATGTATTTTTCCATAGATTGGTAGGATGATGGCAAAAATATATAAAATATAACTAAATATATATATATATATATATATAGGCCTATATATATATATATATATATATATATATATATATATCATTGTGTCGGCTTTAATTAATATGACGGTCGGTTTTTCGAATTTGATGATTATATGTCCGCGCTTTCTGCATCCTCATTGGCATTGCTTTTGTATAAACTAAAAGCCGTAAAAGTGGTCCAGTCTTAAGAGCAGTCAGTAGCTTTTGTTAATGTTTTATTATTTCGCTATCAACATCTGCATTGTCACACACTTAAACTGTCCAAACTGTCATGCTATATTGAGGCAATTTCCGCGCATTCATAAATCAAGCGAAAGGCGACAAATGTCGGCATGTCATTTTTTCATTCATTATGAGGGTAATACATGGGCTGTACGTACTGAATCGACCACAACTGAGAATAAAACTAATCGTTTGATGCCGATGACATGGTGTCCGACAAACTGTCTCATCAATAACATTTCTATAGCCAGGTGCCTATTGATCCAAATATGAAAAATTATGCTACTATTATGTTAAAAAAAAAGCCGTCATATTTTTTAATAAAATGCCCTTTTCGCTCAAATGTATTCGCTTCAAAGCCTCAGATCTGCAGGGTTTTTATTTTAATTGTCGGCATTACATATAAAATTTCATGTTGATAACATTGCGCGCAATTTTGATAAGAATAGTTGGCTTAATTGTGACGTTTTCATTTTGCCAAGATAATAGAATTAGTACAAAAGGTCAAGTGTTCTGAAAAGCCCAGTCAAATTGACAGGAAAGAGAGGGTCCCATCTGTAGCCCCCTAAACCTCATTTAGAGCCATTCCCGCTGGCTTTTGTCTCCCAATAGCCAAAGAGCACCTCATACGACCTCTCATCCCATTACAGGAATATGAAAACATAGATATTTGATAGATATACTTCAAAATAATTGGTAGAATAAGTGTAACTCACATTAAGCGTTTAATTTTCACTAAACATTAACTCATATAATGTTTCAATTTATACTTGTGAAAATGTGGTTGGTATTTTGCACTGTAAAAAATATTTTCATAATTTGTTATCAAAACATTTTTTTTTCTTTTATCAAATCAACTTAGATCATTTATGTGGTTCAGATAACATCATATTTTGAGTTTCTGTTGATTAAACCAATCTCCACTGTATTAACTCAAATTTTTAAGTTTCGTCGAACTTAAAATTGTAAGGCAACCAGGTAAATTACTATTTTTTAAGTTAAACCAACAAATTAATGTATGAATTTATATCAGCTACTGATCAGCGTGTTGCATGTTTGTCTGTTATATGTCCATAAGTGTGGAAAAAAAGGCTGCTCTATAATTAAAACTGTAAAGGTTTATATTAGACAGCTGATGATAATCATTACAACTAACATGCTGAACGGTTAAACATGCAGGCCTTAGTAAATCATATGTCTGTTTGATGCATTGAACTTCATCTATATGTATGTTAACCCTACTGTGAAATTAATCATGCGTTTAAAAAATTACTTATGTGACCTATGGGGGTCAATACAGAAGAAAAAAAAAAGAGGGAACCTAATAGCTACACGAACAGGACATTACACACCAAATCCATCATCCAATCCAAATATACCTCAGGCAAACTGTTGTATTTTTTAAACAAATGAAATGTCTTGACTTAACTTTCTCTTTTAATGGCTGCAATGCAACTCTCTGACCTATAATTGTCATGAACAGAAATTCCCACAGTAAAAATAGGCCTGCGCACACCGTCCTATATTATAATCCTTATTTAACACTGGAGGTCTATCAGACAATTGCATAGATGCTCCTTCATCTGTGGAGACTTATCAAGCAATATCATTTAAATACAACCTCATAATTGAAAGCATTCATATAATGTTGATTATCTGGTCTTGATTGCAGACAAGGAAATGCATGAAATTGTTACTTGGACATAGTTCAATATGCTGACTTCCAGTAGCCTATAATGGTTGTATATATATTATTACTGTAAGGTAATCAGACTCCATGCAGGTAACTAGGGTCGATACAGTGTGGTGCCACACAAGAATCTTTATGTAAGTTATGAAATAATGAATTGCTTATCAAATATAGATTTTAATGTTATTAGCATCATGAAGCAAGGAATGTTTCTTCTTCTTTTTTTCTTTTTTTCTTTTTTTTGCTGAATGATCTCAGCCAGATTCGTATGCAGCCAATTGATGGAGATGTTTGTTTTGATTCATTTAAGCATTACTAATACATTTAACTTTAAAAATTAAATTAATATTTTGTGTGAGATTTTGTACAGTGTATGTTGGCGCACATTTACCTTATGCAACGCTCAAGGGAATCTGGTGTTTTCTAGCTTTCAGCCTCTTCAGCATCAGTCAATCCCTGAAACGGTCAGAAACACGTTTGAGCGGTGAACAGTCATAAATTGCAGCGTTTTTAGTGTCCTTCATGCCTCACGAGAGCTTGATTGATAGTTTCATTCCTGCTCGTGAAATTATAATAATCATTTGTAACACTTCTGACCTTCTTTAGGAAAAGAAAAAATATATATTTTACGAAATATTTCTGTTTGAAATCAGCGACACGTGAAGTAAAAATTACCCACTTTATAAAAGTTGTTTCTGTCTCAAGCTCCTCCCATTCATTGAATTCTAGAGGATGTAGGTAAAAATATATGGGCCTAATTCAGATAATAACGATTAAATTCTCTCATCACAGTCTTTTCGAGAAGAAAAAGAAAGTTTTTTTTTTTTTTTAAATACATTTTTCGTTTAAAAAAAAATAATCCGACAAATATACGCACGATATTATTGTAGCATAACAGTAGATAGATAATTACATGTTGTGATAAACATGTAAGGCGGCAATTGATTTTATATTTTTATTTTACAACTATCTAAGTAAAATCAAAGTGATTCGAAAGTTTTAACCTGCATGTGATCGTAGCTCAGATTTGGTTACTTTTTTGTCTGCCAGTTTATAATTACTATGACGGATAATTATCTAAAACACTGACTACGAGCAGAAATGGCAAAAATTAAGACGGAAATAACAATGTCGAAATATAGCCTGTATGAAAATATTTTACAGTGTAATTACAAAACAATAGGCTACACATCCTTGAACTTTAAGGCAAACATGTTGGTTGGACAAAAAGTTCGACATTCAACATTTGTAATTATTATAGAGATTAATTTATCATAATTGACAGATATTTATAAATGCTTCCAAAGTATGATAAATGCCCAGACGGGGTAATATAGCCTACACATAAAAGAATATCAGCTTATCATAGGCCTTATCCAGAACTGAAATCCACGATGTACGTTTTATATAACAAAGGAATAAGAAATTAAAGGCAAACGCGACATTATTTTACATTTTGCAAACTTCCAACAGCTGACGCTTACCTCTATAGCGACGTGTCTCGCTCTCGTCTCTTGCTGACAGCGCGCGCGGCTGCTCATCGAGGTGATGCGTCGCGCGCTTCCTGCGTTTTTGCAAGATATTCCAAGTAAAACCTTTGTAAATGCCGGTCTATGCCTGACAGTGAACTGATGCTGTTGTGCTCATGTGGTCTATTGAATCACTCGGAGTCAAATATACAGACATCCGCTGTGCATTGCGCTCGTGCAGCTCTGGAGACGAGCGCGAGAAACGCGCTCATTGAACTTCACATCCCAAAGAATCTCGAAGAGGTGGGGCTCTTCCCGGGATCAGAACGTGGATAATGGCATATCATGTCTGAAAGTTTTGCAAGGAAAGCGTGTCGACTGAATCTTTTTGATATGGATCCTCTGAAACTGTATACCATTCCACATTGACAATGAGATCTTTGAGAAAGCTTTTCTTAAAAAAATAAAATAAAAAAACATCTGTTTACCATGAAGAATATTTTATAGAAAATAGAAAACAAATACGTTAATAATTGTTGCACACTCTCGGGAATTATGGAATTTGAAAGTGTGTTTAGTTTCATACAGTTTATATGACGTATGATATATTTCTGAGACAACTTCCCTACAGCATATGACAAATCAAAGACAAAAATGCTGCCATAAAAGATATTGATGATAATGAAAGTTGTTGAAAGTATAAACTGGTCAGCTGCCAGACAACTTCCTTTACTGGGTTATTAATTAGTGTCATATTAGAGTAAAATAATCCAAATGACTGTATTTACACTGTCTGGTGAATCTGATCTCCTGTATCCCACAAAAACTTCAATTCGACACAATTCTTCAGGACACCCACAGTGAAACTCTTGAGTTTATGTATATCACTTATACCTTATTTTAACAAATAATCACACTGTAAAAGTTAGACTGTGTAGTTTATAGATTTCCTCCTAATATGACCCTTACAATTGACTTTTGTTGGTGCAGTCAGAATCATTCATGTTAAATACTCATGTTATATTTGTATTGTATATTTTTATTTTTATTGTATATTTTTTATTGTAATATTTTTCACTGGAATAAAATCTGTTAATTTAGATGCTAGCTATACTACCACCACGTGTCAAATATGTTTTATGTTTAAAAGACAAAACATTGATTGGTAACATTTATTTTACAGTGTCATTGTTACACGTTAAATAGTTACTGTAGTAATAACTATAAATGATACACAATTACATCCAATTAACCCTAAACCAAACCCTCATCCTAACCCTAAAATCATTGTTGGTTTAACTTAAATAAATAAAAAAGTAACCTGGTTGCCTTCAAATTTTAAGTTCATTTAAATTAGGAGATTTGTTTAATCATCAGAAACTCAAAATATGATGTTAATTGAAATACATAAATTATCTAAGTTGATTTAAAAAATTGTGATAAATCATAAAAGTTTTTTTTTTTTTTACAGTGGCATGTAGTTAATTATTATTACTCAGTACTTAAATGTATAACACTGTAATACTGACAATAACGTGTAACATATTTATGTAGTGTATGCCTGAAATCAACAACATGGATTATAAATTATAGACATTCAATGATAATGCTATAGATCAGGTATAATGACTTCAAACTATCTATAACATTATATGGTTTTAGGATGTACTCTTTTAAATGTGACACGTTTTCACCATTTCTGAGCTATGCAGAGTTCAAAGTACAAAAAAAGTCTCTAAACTTAAATGTTCTTAATGTGGCAACACAGAATTAACAGATTTTTATTTGAAGTAAAAAAAAATTTTGTATATATATATATATATATATATATATATATATAGATGCCAATGAAAGTCGGTTTAAGGGAGAGATAATTACCATTCCCTTACTTTGCATGTAGGCTATATTAAAAATTAAATTTCTAATGGGTTAAACTGGCAGTGGTACAGCAGCCCTCTGTCTTTTTATGTTGTTTCCCCATATACTTATACGATATCTTTTAATATGAGCAACTAAGTAAAGAATGTCAACTATGGTCATTATCATCATATGTCCCGTCCGGGCAGCGAGAGATGGTGCAAAAGGTCATAAAGATGGCATGGGTGAATCAGTTAAGCAAATCCTCTAACCCCCACTTCCTTAATTAGGATGTCGGTTGAGAGCCAGAGTTTTTATTGCCTTCATCATTAGCTCTTTACATCAGTGCAGGACAGGCTTCCTTTAAGGACCTCACTCATTGATCAACTGGCATCTCTCTCTCTCTCTCTCTCTCGCCCTCTCTCTCTCTCTCGCCCTCTCTCTCTCTCTCTCTCTCTCTCTCTCTCTCTCCAACTCGTTAAGTGCTAGTTTTTCTCTTCCTCTCACCACTGACTTGTAAAGAGCTTTTAATGTGGCTATTAGAGGAAGTGAACAGGAAGCGTGTTGAAAACTCAGCTCTTCATTATTTATGAGGAGGTTTAATCTGTTGCTTAATCACCATTGTTTGGTATGGGCCCAAGTTTGGCGTTGGTTGAGTAATCTGAGCAAACGTGAGGCTGACGGATGGCAGGTCCAACAGTTGATTGGTCCTTTTAGCAATTAAGATATTGACATAGTAAATAGTTTCTCTGGATGTCAGTTTTGTGTATCGTTTCAGGGTTATTATATATATTTTGTAAATGAACAAGTGAGTCTTAACTGTTCTAAACATTGACAATAAATGTTTCTTGAGTCTCAGATCATCATATTAGAGTGATTTCTGAAAGATCATGTGAAACTGAAGACTGGAGTAATGATTCTGACAATTCAGCTTTGACCACAAGAATAAATTACATTTTACAATATATTCACGCAGAAACCAGTTATTTTAAATTGTAATAATATTCCACAATATTACTTTTGCTCTGTTTTTGATCAAATCAATGCAGTCTTGGTGAGCAGAGGAGTATTACACTTTAAAAATATTTAAAAAATCATACTGACACCAAATATTTAAACATAGTGTTTGCACTGAAATTATTGTGTGATAATATTTGTAAAAAAAAATGGCTTGTGTCAGAATGCCTGGGTCGTATTAATTGTGTAATCCCCTAATCCGGTTTTAATCCAGGCAAACATATAGTGGGAAATATAGGACCACACAGATTAGATTGTTTACAGCTCATTGTTAGAATAACAAATCAAATCGTGTGAAGAGGGAAAACAGGTTATTTTCCACAACAGGAATATGTTGTAACTGCCCCTCTCACTGGTTCTGGTTCCTCCAGATTATTAGGAACGTCATTGACTGATAACAATGGGAAAGTTAAAAAGATAAAGATAAAACATTCACAATCATTGTTAAAGGGGTCATATAATGGTACATGCACTTTTACAAGCTGATTGTACTGAAATGTGTGTTGGCAGTGCCTGTACACAACCATCATATAATGATAAAAATCCATCCAGTGGTTTTGTTTTAATCTCCTTATATGTTTTCCCCTGCCTCAAATCGAGCCGTTCGTTTTTGTGACGTGGATAAAACGGACGCCCCTCCCACGATTGTTGATTGACAGCAGCGTTTCAACACAGACCCGCCCTGAGCGCGCTGTCCTCATAGTCCGTCATTGTTTACACTGGAGCAGAATGGCGTCTAAGCGATTGTGGTGTTCTGTTCTTGGGTGTAATAACGAACACAACAGTCATTTTAATGTTCCTGAATCCGAACCGCTGAAGACACAGTGACTGAGTTTTGTTTACGATGGGAATATTCCCCACGACCAATGTCAATGTGTTCATGTTTGCGCGAATCATTTCTCACCAGACTGCTTTATAAACGAGGGTCAGTATAAAGCTGGTTTTGCTAAGAAGCTGCTACTGAAAAAAGGAATCGGTACCAACTATTCATGTTCCTGCTGCACTTCCAGAAGAAATGAAGTGAGTGTTGCGTTTTATTAACCTTTAAATATTAATCTTTGCAAATCGCTTGCACGCTTCACGATGAATGTGGCTAATGTTACACTCAGGGTATATTACGGCATGTTTTCTATGTAACGTTACGACGTTCTCAATATAATTAATAATCCCACGTTTATAATGAACAACGCGTTATGGTTATTGTGTTATTAAAAACTGTGTACGCAGAGGGGCGGGGTGAGCAAAGCTCATTATCATTTAAAGGCATATGCACTGAAACGGCGTGCTGAAAACAGAGCTGTTTTTGAGCAGGTAAAATGGGTGTTTTCTTACAATACTAATGAGAATTTTTAACAAAAGTATATTACAAAGTTTTTATTTAGACCCTAAAGATTCATATTAGCTTGTACAAAAATGGCATTATATGACCCCTTTAATGCTTAACAAAACTAATTGTTTTGATACAAGCCGTAATACTGACCTATATTAGAAAGGACAGACAGACAGACAGATGATGGATGGAAGGATGGATGGATGGATGGATGACAGACAGATGATGGATGGATGGATGACAGACAGATGATGGATGGATGGATGATGGATGGATGGATGACAGACAGATGATGGATGGATGGATGACAGACAGATGATAGATGATGGATGGATGGATGGATGGATGGATGGACAGATGGATGGATGGATGGATGGATGGATGGATGGATGGATGGATGACAGACATATTATGAATGATGGATGATGGATGGATGAATGAATGAATGACAGACATGTGATGGATGACAGTCAGATGATGGATGATGGATGATGGATGGATGAATGAATGACAGACATATGATGTATGACAGACAGACAGATGATGGATGGATGGATGGATGGATGAATGACAGACGGATGATGGATGCATGGATAGATGGATGGATGAATGGATGACAGATATATGATGGATGGATGGGTGGGTGGATGGATGGTGGATGGATGACAGACAGATGATGGATGGATGGATGGATGGGTGGATGGATGGTGGATGGATGACAGACAGATGATGGATGGATGACAGACAGATGATGGATGGATGAATGGATGGTGGATAGATGACAGACAGACAGATGATGGATGGATGGATGGACAGACAGATGATGGATGATGGATGGATGGATGGATGGATGGATGGATGGATGGATGGATGACAGACAGATGATGGATGATGGATGGATGGATGGATGACAGACTTATGATGGATGGATGGATGGATGAATGAATGACAGACGGATGATGGATGCATGGATAGATGGATGGATGAATGGATGGATGGATGACAGATATATGATGGATGGATGGTGGATGGATGGTGGATGGATGACAGACAGGTGATGGATGGATGGATGGATGGATGACAGACAGATGATGGATGGATGGATGGATGGATGGATGGATGGATGACAGACAGATGATGGATGGATGGATGGATGGATGACAGACAGATGATGGATGGATGGATGGATGGATGGATGACAGACAGATGATGGATGGATGGATGGATGGATGGATGATGGATGGATGACAAACATGATGGATGGATGGATGGATGGATGGATGACAAACATGATGGATGGATGGATGGATGGATGAATAGATGACAAACAGATGATGGATGGATGGATGGATGGATGACAAACATATGATGGATGGATGGATGACAGACATATGATGGATGGATGGATGGATGGATGAATGGATGGATGGATGGATGGATGATGGATGGATGGATGACAGACAGATGATGGATGGATGGATGGATGGATGACAAACATATGATGGATGGATGGATGACAGACATATGATGGATGGATGAATGGATGGATGGATGGATGGATGGATGGATGGATGATGGATGGATGGATGACAGACAGATGATGGATGGATGGATGGATGACAGACATATGATGG
>JAULUF010000036.1:6090000-6152500 GCA_031834385.1 Semotilus atromaculatus
TATGTAGATGTGTCCAAACTTTTGAATGGTAGTATATGAAAATAAAATATTTTTATTTTACATTATAGTGAAGTAAACCAAGTACATTTAGCCAAAATATGGGTTGAAGAAGTGGTGTTCGCCTCTGTGTAAATATGTTATTGTTTTTGTCCATGTCAAAGATCATATTTGTTGCCATGCACACTGCGCGAGGAACTGCTAAATTGACAGCTGCTTAACTTTTTTAAGTGCTTCTGGGCATTTTAATGTCATCACTAGTACTTTTGTTAGCGGCTGACCCCAGTGTTTTATCCATACGGATTACTCAACTCCTGCTAAAGAGTGTAAAAGCTCAGTTTATCATTCTTAAGTGAAAGTGTGTTGGAGAAAGGGGGAAAAAAACATGTTTACACATTAACAGTGAAAAACATATGCGGCACATTAGTGGCACTCCAGATGTTGCCGTGGTAATCTGATGCTGTGGCCTCTGATTGGTCAGAAAGTTGTAATCATGAAGATTTTTCCGTAAACTGTTAATAAAAATGCTTTCACTCTGATAAGGGAATGACAGGGGTCAGACTTCTTAAAAAGGTTAAAGCGCTTTGGTTTTCAGCGCGACAATCTGTCTTAACATTCAGCAGAATTACTTTTAAATGCACAGTTTAAAAGTTCTGAGGTAAATACGTTTTTCACTTATGAGTGTCCTTGTCCACTTATGAGCATCAACTCAACACTGACTGGATACGGTAATGCTTCTCTAAATGCTTAAAGAAACTGATTTTCATTCTAATAGAGTTATAGCTTTTCTCTGGCTCAGTGATAAAGGTTTCTGAGGGTTTGGTTGTGTTCAGCACCAAGGACAGCGACCGTAGTCTGAGTCATATTAGAAACAAACCACACTGTACAGACTGTATTTAACACACTGTGAAGATTACAGAACAACACAGCGATCTGGGGCTTCTCAATCGGGCTCTGTCTGAGTTGTCTATGACATAAGAGCTGTAAAATGGATCCCAATAGAGAATTCAACACATTAGACATCAGTTACAGTGTGTCCTTGATCAATAGAGCCACCGCGGTGATTGTTAGAGTGACTGACATGATTAGAAGACCGACCCTTTTAGTGTCAGCGTTTCTGTCCATCTGTTGAGCAGATGCGGTGCTGCATGAAATAAAATAAAATAAAAATAAAAATAAAAATAAAATAAAATAAAATAAAATAAAATAAATAAAAAATAATAATAATAATAATTCAGCATTGTGACAATTATTCATGAAATAAAGTGGGGACAAAAATATTACTGATCTTATTATGATATATCAGTATTAAAATTTGAGTAAAAAATGTTTAAAGAAAAAAATATATTTCTTAGCATTTATTATGTCCTCCTATTTCTATTTTCACTTTATTTGAATGGTCCCTTTCACATGGGACTCTGTTGACTAAGTTGCATATGTTGCACCTACATGTCAACTAACTCTCATTCAAGTATTAGTAGAGTATTAGTAAAGTATCAGTAGAGTATTAGTAAAGTATTAGTAGAGTATTAGTAGACTAGGGTTCGGGTTCGTAGAATAAGTTGACGTATACTTGCAAAGTTACTTATAGTCAGTATAATGTCTATTGAGGAGCATCACAATAAAGTGTTAGCAGATATTAAACAGACAGTCTACTAATACTCTAATGACTGATAGTTGACATGTAGCTGCAAAGTTACTTAAAGTCAACAGAATGTTCAAAAGGGACCATCAAAATAAAGTGTTACCTTTTTTATTTGTGACTTAGAAATGTATAATCTGCGGCCAGTTGCATAAACACCACCTTTTAAGACTGTGTATTAACTAGTCTGCCAACTATAGCAGACTTAGCCTACTTTTCATTCTCAAATCTATTTTTATGCAACCGGCTTAAAGTTATGACCAGTCTTAAAGAGAACAAAATCATCATGTTTAATTTGACCTAGGTCTAAAATATCCCAGACAAATCTTAAAACAACATCAGTTTAAACCAGTTTCAAAACTAAACCTACTGAGAAATACTCACACTTTTCAGAAACACGTGTGACAACTAGCCCCGGTCTCTCCTGCTGAAGCAGTGAGTGTGTTTCAGGATCAGGACGAGCCATAGACAACAGATTGTTTCGATCTCTCTCATCTTTTCCCAATTTCATTCTCTCTTTGGCTCTTGTTATTGGGCCTGATTTGTCAGGGCCCCCGGTGAGAGAGCGCTATCACCGTACGCTTTTCTTTTGGCATTGTTAAAACTAAATGAAACAAGGTAATTAGCTTGTTACAATTAAAGTGACTCGACTGGATAAATTGTAATCACCCGAAATGAAGTTAGGCTTCCCTGCAGGATCAGCCAGCCAGCTGAGCAGCCTCATTTGCATAATTAAAATATACAAATGATAATGGATTTTGTACTCAATATCCAGCGGCTGTAAATCCAGAGAAATATGAATATTACAATAACAACGCAGCTGCCTTGAGGTAAACGCGGGATGATGTTCCCGTTTGCTGTTTCCCCTCCTGCGCTCATCCGTTGGGCCGCGAGATGAGTCTGGATATGTGAGCGCAGGCACCAATTGAAAAGCGTGTGATAAAATAGATGAAAAACATTCAAAAGTGATATTAGTTAATAATGCCTGTGGTGGAACCACGGGGTGGAGAAAGAGACAGATACGTGGACCAATTACATTTGAAAATTGTGGGCGGCGGGTCCTGGTAGCGTGACTCTACCTCGGGGGAAGCCTTTCGTCTGATTACACGAAATTGGGATTGAATTAAACATCTAAAAGGGTTGTCCTAAGACAAACCCGAATGAAATTAGGCCTGCTCTTTTTCTGCTGCGAGCACAAGGAAGCTGGCACACGAAGAACGAGAGAAATGTTCTCAATTAGGAGAGGGACAATGTCACGAAATTAGGCCTTAGAGGTTTTCCTCTCCACTTTGCATTTGTCATTAAAGTGAGCGACACTGGCCTCCAAACAGCTGGGCTCCTGTCCACTGCTGGCTGGCTTGATCTCTCTCTCTCTCTCTCTCTCTCTCTCTCTCTCTCTCTATGTCTTTCCATGGATTGGACTGTGTCCAGATGGAATGTGTAGGAATGCCAGGTAAAACAGAGCGGTTAAATCTGCAGGCCACACAATTATAAAGACAACTTTTATTCATTTTAAGAGATCGAGATCGTTTGTTCATCTTTAAATACCGGTACTTTAAATTTAAAATAAAAAAAATGTTTTAAATTCGGCATGAAACTGAAGTTGTGAAGTTCTGAGTTGCAAAATTCTTTTCTTCCCTATTGTGACGTACATCAGTGTGAAACGGATTCTGTAATAAGAACAAATGTAGGGCGGGACTTCACTTTGTCTGTGGGGAATTGATTGGATGGTTGTGGTTTGCTATTGGTGGATCTCATGTGAGTGACAGGTTATTGTCCCGCCCTCACGCCAGTGAACACATCATCAGAGAAGAGGAGAGATGATGCAAGAGGGAGGGGAAGATATTTTGATTAAAGATTATGAAAAAAATAATCATGTGCACAGTTAAATAATTTATAATAAATACTGAAATATTTCAACAACAAAAAAAATACCATTTTGATTTCATGGATACTTTAAAGCTTAAATTATATATATATATTCAGTAAATGGTTTTAAAATAACTTTTGTCTTTTTATAATGCTTTGTCTTTTGAGGAAACTGTATTCATATTTATATATTTGATATTTAAAACTGTATTTTCACAATTAAATCAACATTTCATTTCTATATAATAATATATATTATAAATACAAGCTTTAGAATACATTACTCTTTTTTTAAATTGCCAAGCTTATTTGTTTTCATTTAAGGTCTTTGTGTACCTAAATAAATTATTAATTAAATAAATTCAGTTGATTCAATTGCATTGATATAGTCGGATATTTTCTTTCAGCTGTCTTCTTAAACTTTCATGGCATTAGCTGCTTTCCTGCCCTGTACATGTTTAAATTCATCATATTTTTTTATAGCAATGAAATCTGTGCAGATTCACCTGAAGCTCTTCATTGTAAAAAACAACAACTATATGATCAATAAGATATGACAACATATGTTTTTACATTGCTTTAACTAGATAAAATAAGTTAAGCAATTTTTAACTTTTTTTTATAAGTTATACAAAATTCAACTAATTTGAAGTCAGTTTAAAGTATGTTGAAATGATTTACACATACAAGTTGATTGTACTTAAAAATTGAAGGCAGCAACTTTTTTATTAGTGTTCATGTTCCCTTTCGTTTAGTCACTCCGAGTTACGTAAGTGACTGACGAAATGGGGGTTTCGCTTTGAAGCCTATCACCTTCGAGTTCTACAAAACGAGCCAATGGCAAGGAAATGCCATGGGTCTACGGAATTTGCATAGCGCAACTCCGCCCCACCGCGTTTGTATAAAAGGGGGGATGCTGGCAATCTTGCATTATGTTTTTGCTTCGGAGCCAAGAGACAAGCGGCTCTCCAGTGTGTTGGTGAAACAGTGCATTCCAGCGAGATCACATTGCTTGCTGCTGATCTGTGCAGTGATCTGCCAACAGCGTGTGTGCTTCTCCCTTGGTGCTTTATCACTCTGCTGACCTTTCTTCCTCTCACAAAAGAGCTTGTGCGTGGCACGTCTTTTTAAAGATGTCTCACTCGTGCACTTCTGGGTGCGGCCGATTCGTCTTGCCATCTGATTGCCTAGCGTGTTTGGGCTTAGATCACACTCAGGCAGTGTTTGTGGATGACTTATGTTCTCATTGCGGTAAACATCGGTTGAGACTCAATGACCTCCGTAGAGGTAGAGTCCCCTCTGCCACATCCCAATCTATCCCCTCGGTGAGAAGCGATACTTTGGCTGGAGGCCAGGGTGACCTGAGGGTTACGGTGTAAAACAAAGCCCAGACGATTCCTCCTTGGGCCACACCCCCCTCTTGCGCACCGGAACCCGCGAGAGTGCAAGATGAGGGCGCAGGACACTCTTCGGACGTTCCCATTCGAATGTCATTCGGCGCTCCAGATGATGAATCGATGTCGATCGCCGCATCACAAAGTGGGCTGGAGTCTTCCGGAGATGAAGACTCGGCTGTGCTGCCGCCTTCAGGTGTGCATTACCCGAGTCTGATCCGGAATTGACAGCATGCTTTCCTTGGCAGCCGTGATCATTGGCCTGGAATGGATTCCTCCACCCTGTCCCGAGCGTTCGCGGCTGTATGATTGGTCAATACCTTTTTTCCCGGAGGTGCATGAAGAGGTCACAACATCCTGGAAGTCACCATTGTCTTCCCGCGATCATTCCGCGGCCTCCTCCGCCTTCTCTACCCTCGATGGGGTCACGGCCAAAGGGTATACTGTGCAGAGTGCTCCCCGGTGGAGTGCTCTGTTGCGATGCAGCTGTGTCCTCAGAGCGCTTCTACCTGGCGTGATGATCCTAAGCACCCCTCCAAAGTCTGTAGGTTTTCGTCTACCTTGGTGGCGAAATCCTATAGAGCTGCAGGACAGGCTGCCGCCTTGCTGCATGCCATGGCCATCCTGCAGGTCTACCTGGCCTAGATGCTCAGGGACATACACGAGGGTAGAGCTGATCCAGGGCTCATGGAAGAGCTGCATGCACCACGACCTTGTGGAGTTGATAACGGTGGGACAGCATGACTTGGTCGTCAGGTTCCTTACGGGCGTGAGGAGACTAAATCCTCCTTGCTCTCCTCTTATACCCTCTTGGGACCTCGCAATGGTCTTATCTGCCCTGCAGAGAGCTCCCTTTGAGACATTGCAATCAGTCGAGCTTAAGTTCCTGTCTATGGAACTAAGACAGCGCTCCTGGTCACTTTGGCCTCCATCAAGAGGGTAGGGGACCTGCAGGCATTTTCGGTTGACAAAGCGTGCCTGGAATTCGGGCTGGCTAACTCTCACTTGATCCTGAGACCCAGGCCTGGTGACGTGCTCAAGGTTCCCACCACTCCTGCAAGCCTTGGCACTGCTCCGTGCTTACATAGACAGAACGCAGTGTTTCAGGACCTCAGACCAGCTCTTTTTCTGTTATGGTGGGAAGCTGAAGGGAAAGGCTCTCTCCAAGCAAAGGTTGTCTCACTGGATAGTGGACGCCATTGTCTTGGCTTACCAGATAGGTGTGAAGGCACACTCTAAGTGGTTCCCTCCTGGGCTCTAGCGCATGGCGCCTCGCTAACAGACATCTGCAGAGCTGCAGGCGGGGCGACACCCAACACATTCACAAGATTTTACAATCTCCGGGTAGAGCCAGTGTCCTCTCATGTACTCGCTTCCACTAGCCAGTAAGTAGGACCTGCTTGGTGTCATCGCTTGCTGCGCCATTCCACTCCATGGACTGGATATGAGTTCTTCTTAGACCCTGAGTTCTTCCTGCACTGTTGATGCCACAACAGAGGGCAACCTCCACATGGGTATTTCCACGGTAAGTCTCCTCCGAGCTTGTGTCTTTCCCTTGCCTCGAGGTTGCCCCTGCGGGCTGGATACCTCTGAGTTTCTCCATATGCATCCCGGACTCGGGTCATATGTGTATTCTAAGTCCTCCCTACATTGCCAGCGTCCCTCCTTTTATACCCACGCGGTGGGGCGGAGTTGTGCTATGCAAATTCTGCAGACCCATGGCATTTCCTTGCCATTGGCTCGTTTTGTAGAACTCGAAGGTGATAGGCTTCTAAACAAATCCCCCATTTCGTCAGTCACTGACGTAACGTCTCCGTACCCTCCTCAGGAACAGTAACCGAGGTGTTTCTTGTGATTGGCTGTTTGCTGTTTGCTGTAATCAAAAACTCTGGATCAAACTCAAGTTGAAAAACAATGTTCATAGCAAGCGTTGTGAACCTGCTGAACCCGATCTGAACAAAGCTGAATTTGCTTGGTTTTGTCAACTCTAACCTACTCTGAAACTCAGAGTTTGTTATAGCTTTGTTGTGTAACAGTCTACTGAATAATTACACATCTGGTTTAATGACATTTGAAGGAAACTGCATAAGTACTGAGTTTGAGGTTAAATACATTGGGACTGCAAACGTTCTATGCTTTGGCCAAGCATTTACATCTACATAGTTACTAGCACAGAGTATATGGCATTTTTCTCAGACATATTCTACTGTTATAACCATATGGGTTTTTTTTTTTCAACCCCTGTATAAATTTCCTGTACAGCGGCCCATAATACATGTTTATACACAGTTACAAAATTTTTAATCTTCCAGAACACTCAATCAACCCCTCCACTAACTTACTGTATTGTGTAACAGCATCACTGTATTGAGTGTGTGTATATGAAGTACTAAATGAGTTTTCTATGGCACATCAGTGCAATATGGACCAGAGCTGTAAGTAAATAATTTGCAGTAATCAAAGTTAATGGAACCCAATGGGAGAGACTTGTACTATTGCAATAATCTCATTTAGCAGACAGCAGATTCAGTGGATAATTGGGCATAAGTAAAATTGTATTCCCCTGCTCAATTACAGAACTATTACGCTTCATATCAGCAAACACAGGTCAAATGTATCTCTGGCACCGTGAAAACACTAATGGTGAGCGATTCAACATCTAGTGTTGAAATGTCAAATACAACAAAGTCTACACAATCACCTCTTTACTGGAACAGTGATATATGAAACATAATATATCAGTAAATTAGCAGTGTAAACCAAATGGAACAAAGCAATCACATCCCAATTTGGGTAAACTGCATGATTATATTTTGAGGTTTTCCTCTAATCCCAATAGATTTAGCACAAAACAATTACAAAAGGTGAACAAATGTGAAAACAAGAAAAAGTGGAACCTCAGGAGTGCAGCGGCCAAGGTTAAGATATTCACGTAATAATACAACGCATTCTCATCCTATGGCGTCATATAGATGACGCCATATGACATTTCGTCTAAATACGACGCACATGGCACCCTTTAGCGTCAATATAACACGCACTGTTATGGGTAGGTTTAGGTCTGGGGTAGGGTTACGGTTATGACGCCTTGGGATCTGCGTCTCATATTGACGCTAAAGGATGCCATGTGCGTCGGATTTAGACGAAATGTCCAAAGCGTCACCTGTATGACGCCTTGGGATGAATTTCTTGCTAAATATAAGTAAATTTAAGACTTTAAGTAAAGAAGGTTTAGGGAATAAATTGAAAGGAACACAAATACGTCAATAATGCTCTCTAAATGTAAATGTCTAGGGAGAAACAGAATGAGTTGTTTCAGCAACACTTCAGAGTTTGAAAATACATCTTCCAAAAAATATCCAATACTTTTAAATTCATTTTATAAAAAAGTAGCTTGCATCACTCTGCTTCCCAACCACTACCAGTGTTGAGAGTAACGCATTGCAAGTAACGTGAGCAGATTACTTTTCCAAGTGCGGTATGGTACAGTACAGTACAGTACAGTACACAATTATTTCACTTAGGGCTAAGTGAAGTTTCACTTAGCCCCTACTTTTTCAAAAAAACTAACGCAAGTTACTTTGTTTTCCCATTTAGGCTACTGACTAACAGCTCTCCTGTCCACATGTTGAGAGAAACAAACAATGAAATACTAAAACCAGAAATGTTTTTAAAACACTGTATTATTCATGCCAGGCCAGTAATTGGTGATGTCACTTTGTTAATAGACACTATAGACTTAACACGTCAAAACCCATTTTCAAAAGCTTTCATTTTCAAGCCCCCAAATGCCATTGTCATGTAAATGAACAGCCAAAACGTACAGAAAGTTTTCTGTTTTGAGTGAAAACGGGGTTGTGTGAACGGCTAAATCTGAGCATTTACTCATCTCACTTGCACAAATACAGATTCCATGTTCCTCAAAATGAAAAAAAATAAATAATAATAAGAGTGAAAACTCAGAATATTACACAAACCTGCAATAATTTTATGTTAAATAACACAAATATACTTTATGTATTTAATCTCACTTTATTAATGTGTCTTTGCTGTTGACCTTCAACGATTCAAGCATACAAATAAGCAAAAATCACTTTAGTTAAACCACATATGTGTTCCATTTGGTTTTATTGCTGATGTAAGAGTGTTGGTTCAACTTTATGATGTTTTATTTCACATCCTACAAAGTTCGGGAGGAACACGTTCAATTTATCCATCCAATCATCATGCTATTCCAACCAGCTGTCAACAATCAGCAATCACCATGTCTACCCAATCAGTAAAATGAGTGGAGGCCTATATATATATATATATATACACAGTCGACCCATGTTCCACAACAGTTTTCAGCATCCCTCCACCACCCCGTCTAATGGTTCGCTACTCTGGGTTCGGGCCAAAATACAGACCTCTCCTATCTGATTATTTGTAAGTGTGAACTTGTGAACTTCCCCTGCATCAATTCAAGGAAATGAACGTGAATGTCCATGTAAATGTCTAAAGATTCTTAAATCAAGATGCATAAAATATGAAGTCTTGTTTTCTGTGAAATTGATCAAAATGAAGTGGCTTCTAATTAAAACAAGAACAAACACAATTGAGCCATAACATTCTTCCCACCTGTATATGCTGTTGATCCTCTGCGTGCTGCCTAAGCAGTGTCGACTCAGCGAGGCATGGGCTCTATGAGACCCCTGAATGTGTCCTTTGGTCTCTGACACCAAGATGTTAGCAGTAGATCCTTCAAGTCCCATAGGTTGTGGTGGAGCCGCTGTATTTCGAACTTGTTGGTCCAGCACATCCCACAGATGCTCAATTTAGAGGCCAAAATAACACCTTGAACTCTTCATCATGTTCCTCAAACCATTCCTGAAAGATGTGTGCAGTGTGTCAGGACGCATTATCCTGCTGAAAGAGCCACTTCCTCCAGGGAACCCCGTTGTCATGAAGGGGTGTACCTGGTCTGACACAGTGTTTAGGTCGGTGGCAGGTCAAACTGACTTTCACATGAACGGCCAGACCCAGGGTTTCCCAGCAGGACATTGTCCAGAGCTCCAGCAGGTCGTCATCCTACAGTTATCCTGGTCCATCACTTCCTCAGGTAAACGGCGTCACGTACACGGCCGTCCATGTGATGTAACAGAAAAGGGACTCATTGGACCAGGCGACCTTCTTCCACTTCTCCGAAGTCCAGTTCAGACGGTCGCGAGCCCATTGTAGGCTCTGTCGACGGTGAACAGGGTCATCATAGGCTTTCTCATACGCAGCAGAGTGTGATGCACTGTGTGTTGTGACACAATCCTCCCATAACCATTACAATTTTGTGTGACTTGTGCCACAATAGACCTTCTGTTGGCTCGGACCAGACGGAGAGCCTTCATTACCCTTGTGCATCGATTCGCACCCAAGGTTACATCAATTTTGCCCTCATCAAAGTCACTCAGATTTTATTTATTCCTGCCCGATTATATATGCTGATTACGAGAACTGATTGTTTGTTCACCATCTAATGTACCCAGACCTTAATACGCTGACTTTTTAGGAGATGATCAATGATATTTGCTTCAACAGTGACTGGCCATAATGTTTTGGCTCATCAGTGTGTAAACGTATTTCACGTATTCAATGTATTTCAAAAATGTGGCAAACTTAAATCCCTCTGCCAAACCCCTCCTCCACCATAAATAAAATTAAAACTAAGCAGCTCTCATGCGACAAAGTCTTCCCCCCCCAATCTTTACCTATGATTTACTCTCATATGTCCCTGTATTTATGCCCTCTGCACTTTTCTTTCAATTGCTGTCCATTTCGTGATGAAATTCTCCTTAAACCCCAAAACTGTAAGTGTACGGAGTTCACCGAATCCATGCCATCCAATAACCAAATGTATTTAAATCATCATTTAAAGTAATGCCCATGTGGTCTCTCTACTCTACTCTCTTAAAAAAAAATCCCACAATCAGATGGGACGGAGAGGGACGCGAGCTTAGGGAAGCTTAGTTCTCCGAAAAGATGTATTTAATCTTAAGATATTAGGCAGGGTTATTTTTACTTACCATCGCCACGTATTAAAACAGACCGTTTACTTGAAGATTTAAGTGAATGAAACAAATGAAATAAAAGTGAGTGGGTGGTTTTAATCAAGGAGAGCACTGGCAAGGCAAACGCTGAGGTTTAACAGATGTCAAACAAGTGCCGCGGAGCTCCATTAGGGATATGAAGGGTGGATGAGATGATTAAATGTTATTTAAAGAAGGGACGAGAGAAGATAAAGTCCTGTCGGAGGGGGGCCTATACTCCTTTCACTCGCATTTAAACAGAAGGAGAAGTGATGTTTGTTTAACATCGTCTCATTGCTTTGACCTCTCTCATTAAAATCGGAGAGTACACTAAGCTGTTAATGTTCTGTCTCAGCCTCCCTCTTTTCACACACCGAGAGCTTCATTTAAATAACTTACAGGTCCAATTAGATGGGAAATTAAATTGTCATTATTTAAGTGGGTGACAAGCAGAGGAAGTGACAGGAAGGAGGCAGGAGTGTTTTGTGTCCCTTGAGGCCTGCTGTAGTTACACTTATGAATTTAGCGTGAAGCAGCGCTGGTAATGACACACAAGCCGTTGTGTTTGAAAACTGTAGCAAAATGAGAGAGATGAAGATTAAATACTAATTGTGCGAAAGCATTTTATTCATTTGAACACATTCATTCATTTTGAAGAATATTTATGCTTTTTTATTTAGTGTGAATTAAGAAACCTTTGTATTGTACCTTTGTTTTGTATTAAACTGTCGTTTTGGGTCCACATTATTTCGATAGTCCACTTTCTACTAACATATAGATATTCTACTAACTATAAGTAACTTTGCAACTGCATGTCAACTAACTCTATAGTATCAGTAGACTGTAAGGTTAGGGTTAGGTGGTAGGGTTCGGGTTAGTAGAATAAGTTGACTTGTAGTTGTCAAGTTAGTTATAGTCAGTATAATGTCTGTTAGGGACAATCACAAAAAAAAAGTAAGCAGATATTGAGACCGTCTACTAATACTCTAATGAGAGTGAGTTGTAGTTGCACATTTACTTATAGTTAGTAGAATGTCTAAAGTGAACTATCTAAATAAATTGTTACCGTAGTTTCATGTACGCGAGTCGTTATAAATGAAAGTCAGCGTGTGTAAGGTTAGATATACACTCACCGGCCACTTTATTAGGTACACCTGTCCAACTGCTCGTTAACACTTAATTTCTAAGCAGCCAATCACATGGCGGCAACTCAGTGCATTTAGGCATGTAGACATGGTCAAGACAATCTCCTGCAGTTCAAACCGAGCATCAGTATGGGGAAGAAAGGTGATTTGAGTGACTTTGAACGTGGCATGATTGTCGGTGCCAGAAGGGCTGGTCTGAGTATTTCAGAAACTGCTAATCTACTGGGATTTTCACGCACAACCATCTCTAGGGTTTACAGAGAATGGTCAGAAAAAGAAAAAACATCCAGTGAGCGGCAGTTCTGTGGGCGGAAATGCCTTGTTGATGCCAGAGGTCAGAGGAGAATGGCCAGACTGGTTCGAGCTGATAGAAGGGCAACAGTGACTCAAATAACCACCCGTTACAACCAAGGTGGGCAGAAGAGCATCTCTGAACGCACAGTACGTTGAACTTTGAGGCAGATGGGCTACAGCAGCAGAAGACCACACCGGGTGCCACTCCTTTCAGCTAAGAACAGGAAACTGAGGCTACAATTTGCACAAGCTCATCGAAATTGGACAATAGAAGATTGGAAAAACGTTGCCTGGTCTGATGAGTCTCGATTTCTGCTGCGACATTCGGATGGTAGGGTCAGAATTTGGCGTCTACAACATGAAAGCATGGATCCATCCTGCCTTGTATCAACGGTTCAGGCTGGTGGTGGTGGTGTCATGGTGTGGGGAATATTTTCTTGGCACTCTTTGGGCCCCTTGGTACCAATTGAGCATCGTTGCAACGCCACAGCCTACCTGAGTATTGTTGCTGACCATGTCCATCCCTTTATGACCACAATGTACCCAACTTCTGATTGCTACTTTCAGCAGGATAATGCGCCATGTCATAAAGCTGGAATCATCTCAGACTGGTTTCTTGAACATGACAATGAGTTCGCTGTACTCAAATGGCCTCCACAGTCACCAGATCTCAATCCAATAGAGCATCTTTGGGATGTGGTGGAACGGGAGATTCGCATCATGGATGTGCAGCCGACAAATCTGCGGCAACTGTGTGATGCCATCATGTCAATATGGACCAAACTCCCTGAGGAATGCTTCCAGCACCTTGTTGAATCTATGCCACGAAGAATTGAGGCAGTTCTGAAGGCAAAAGGGGGTCCAACCCGTTACTAGCATGGGGTACCTAATAAAGTGGCCGGTGAGTGTATATACCCTCACTGCCCAGTTCATTAGATTCCCCTTGCAATTACTGATTTGGACCCCCCTTTTGAGTTCAGAACAACCTTATTTCTTCATGGCAGATTCAACAAGCTGCTGAAAAAATTCCTCCGAGATGTTAGTCCATATTGTCATGAGAGCATCACACAGTTGCTGCAGATTTGTTGGCTGCACATCCATGATGTGAATTTCCCGTTCCACCACATCCCAAATGTGCTCTATTGGATTGAGATCTGGTGAATGTGTTCAGTGAACTCACTGATAAGTTCAAGAGACCAGTTTGAGATGATTTGTTCTTTGTGACATGTTATCCTGCTGGAAGTTAAAGGGATGGACATGGTCAGCAACAATAAGTAAGGTAAGCCTAATATCATTCTAGCTCACTGCATTGTGCAATAAGTGTTATATTCTCTGCGTTACCCCACATGCGCATGACTGGAAGAAGCAGAAGCGCTTCCACTTTCTGATGCTCAGTTTGAACTTCAGCAGATCGTTTTGATCATGCCTGATTAGATGTTTGCGTTAACGAGCAGTGTCAGACAGCAACATAGTGTCGGCCCAGATCCGGCCCACATCTGGGCAGTGTGGACCAGATGTGGGCCGGATCCGGGTCGGATCTGGGCCGATACTATGTTGCTGTCTGTCAACGTTGAACAGGTGGACCTAATAAAGTGGCCGATGAGGGAATATTTCAATTCAGAATACAAATTTAATCTGACAACTTGATCAGGTGTGTCAATATTTTATGGGGACTTTCCATAGAAATAATGTTTTTTTTTTCTCTACAAACTGTGTATTCGGCCTCCTAACTCTACTCTATTTCCCTAAAAACAAAATGTTGTGCATTTTTACATTTGAAAAAAAAAAATCTATTTTTATTTTATTTTAAAGTACTTCAAACTTTTGCACAGTAATATTACATATAAAATATATAGTAGATAAAATAAATTGATATGTCAGTTATTTACTGATTGGTTTAGTGATCAGTTTAGAGTCCGATGGAAGGTTGGTCAGATGGGCCCCTGCGGTCCCTGTCCTGTCTGCATACACTGGCACATCACTGCCATAAAGCTGATGGATGGAGTGAAATCAAAAATTCACAGGTGATCTCTGACCCCGAGCTGGAGCAAATGGATCCAGCATCTGTGCTGGCGCAGTAAACGGGCCCGTGTCCTCTGTGGTCACTCCTGAGTGCTGTAGGGGACCCAGAACACTTACAGGGTCCTGCAGGAGCCCGGACACTCAATGACCTCAGAGGGGGGCGAGGTGCATCTCAGCAGGGCTGTACATTTGACTTTTATGTCTTTAAACCATTTATACCTTAAAAACTGTATATATATCCAGATATAGTTATTTTGGATGGAATTTCAACCCAGATGTTTTATATTACATAGCCAGTATCAATTTCTGGATGCTAATGAGAATTAAATACAAACAAACTGTACCTTTGATTATTTCCTCGCTCTTCCCTTTGTCTGTTTTGTTGTCGATCGTATGTGTAAATAGCATCATACAATCCACAACATTTTTGTTTATAATAAAAAAAAAAACTAATATTTTTTACTAAAGAGTATTTACTTAAATGCTTCTGTTTATCACTATAATTCTGACTCATATTTAAATTACAGTATATTCTACTTGTATTGTGGCATTTAAATTAATCTGTTGAAATGAAGGGTTAAGTCATAGCTAGGGTATAAAATTATATATAATATGATTATATGTAAACTCCTGTTTAAAAGTTTGGGGTCGGTAAGATTTTTTTAGATGTTTTTGACAGAAGTCTCTTCTGCTCACCGTGGCCGAATATATTTGATCAAAAATACAGTAAAACTGTGATATTGTAAAATATTATTAAATAAAAAAAAAATGTTTTATTGTAATATACTTTAAAATAATTAATTAATTATTCCCGTGATCAAAGCTGAATTGTATGCATCATTTCTCCAGTCTTCAGTGTCACATGATCCAAATGATCATTTGATGCTCAAGAAACATTTATGATTATTATCAATACTGAAAAGTATTCTGTTGCTTCATATTTCTGTGGAAACCATGATACATTTCTTTTTATCAGGATTCCTTGATGAATAGAACATTTAAAAGAACAACATTTATTTAAAATATAAATCTATTGTAACCTTATAAATGTCTTTACTGTCACTTAAATAAATGTATACATATTTTACAGTAGGCTACATACATTTGCTGTGTCCTTACTGAATAAGAGTATTCATTTCTTTAAAAATTTTTAAAAAATAATGAATCACATTATGTATAGGCTATAATTTTAAACATATACATGTACATGCAGTATTTAAAAGAGACTATGCCCCTTTTTACAAGATGTAATGTCAGTCTCAGGTGTTCCCAGAGTGTGTCTGTGAAGTTTTAGCTCAAAATACCTCACGGATCATTTATTGTACCATGTTGTAAATCTCCATTTTTGAGTGGAAGGAAAAACATGCTGTTTTTGTGCATGTTTCTTTAAATGTAAATTAGCTGTTCCTGTCTCACTTTCCAGAAGAGGCCATGCTTCTGATACCAAAACATCTGTTTCTCTATTGCGGTCACTCTCATGTGACATTGCAGTTCTTCATCATCATTTAAGTTTATTATCTGCATGTGTTTTAAAGTCATATCAGTTTGAACTTCTGAAATATGTTTTTTTGAGCGCACAGAAAGCTGTCTGTCAGACCGAGCATTCTCTGGGTAGGTATTAAACTAAGTTCTCTTTCACGTCTTACTCCACTTAAACTGTCAAAAACACACAAAGTTCACATAAACACAGTTGGGTATGTTTGTGAATGTAAATAGCGGGGAAAGAAATTGCAATTAGTGTATGTTAAATCTAAAGTGATTGTGGTGTAATATACAGTAGTCTACTGCTAAATATACTGTTAATATGAATCAAACCACAAAATAAAAACAGAAAAATCACTCACTGCTCTTGACTGAATAACTTTAGTAGCTTTATAATAAGAATACATTTCTTACTCTAATGCTGCTGTTAAATGCTCTGGCGGGGAGATAAACATGGCGGACAGTGTACAGATCACTGAAGGCGGAGTCTATGCTAATATGGCATTTGTGGGCGGGGCCTGTTCCAATATGCTATCATGGGTGGATTTTTACCACAATAGGGTGATTTTGTACACACACTGCAGACACATAAATATGTTCAAAAACAATATAAAAGTGACTTTTGCATAATAGGTCCCCTTTATTTTTATTTACTGTATTTTAACTGCATTCATTTGTTAGTAACTTGCAGCAAGACGGGCTACACAGCATGGCTTCATCATGTTTTCTCCAATAAAAAAAGTGGCCTTCAGCTAAATTAAATTCTGAAGGTGATAAACTTTCTTCTGGCTTTCTCCGCCAGTGATATAAACCTTGATCGTGGAGGGAGAAGAAAAAAAAGGACAAGAACTTTTCCACTCTGTCACGGCCTCTGTTTGTCTCTTTCAGAGTAATTTTTTACATCGACCCCAAGAAAAAAAAAGTGCCCGCAACCGGCAAATTGAAAATCCATTTGTTGAACAAGTACCTCTCACTTACAAAAAAAGAGCAGGGGATCAGTTTGGAGGAATAATATGACATGTGTGCTAATAGCACGGTTTCTCCAGTGCCATCTGTCTGAGGGAAAGGTCAGGAGAAGATGGCAGGCGCGTGGCAGGTGATGGAGAGAGCGAGAGAGGACAGGAAAATGGGGAGGAGGGGGGCGAAAAAGACAAGTGAAATGTACAGCGACGGGCGAGGAGCGGCGTGACATCATATGAATGTCATAATTGAGCGGCACTAAATCGAGAGGCCCACTTTCGATGTGTCAATAAACAAGTTCAAGGTGACACGGCGGATCAATACAGCGCGACAAGAACCATCCGACAAATTTACTGCGGTGTAATTGGGTGCAAAATGACTCAACTCAACCTTCACGGCGCAGGAAAAAAAGAAGAAAAAAATCTCAGCGCCCGCCGTCGCCCTCCGGCAACAGTTTGTACATGTCACATATGCCTTCAGGTGGCATTGGCAGACAATAATGGATTTTGTTTTGGTGTTTTTGTTGTGTGTGTGTGTGTGTGTGTGTGTGTGTGTGTGTGTGTGTGTGTGCGTGTGTAAAAGACAATAGAAAAAAAAGGTAGTAAGACTATCTGTGTATGTGAAATCAGGAGCTGAGCATTAAAGTGATACTTCAACCAAAAGTGAAAATTGTGTCATTATTTAAAACCACCTTCTGTTTATTGTTTTTTTTTTTTTCCCATAGATCACAAAGATCCCAATAGGGTGTTTTTTTTTTTGTTTTGTTTTTTACAGGACAATTGGTGACACCAGAATTAAAATATTCATGATTCTGCAGCTGAAAATAAATAATTATTTTAGACGAATATGCCTGAACTCTGTCACTGACTAGATATATTTAAAATATTGTAGGACACTTTCTTTACACAAATATTCCCCCATTGCATTATTATACATTATATTCAACATTATATATAATAGTTTAATATAGTACTGACAGTAAAATTCAGAAAAAAATAGATTTTTTTGGGTGAACTATTTGAACATTATTGTCACTATCCACAATACATATTGTTGCAGTTTTGTATTGCAATATATTGCGACACGATACATTGTTACACCCCTAATATATATATATATATATATATATATATATAATAACTTTCTACTTATCATATTTTATTTATAATATATATATAAAATTTGGACTGACATGAGGGTGACTAAATGTATTTTTTAAAGCTTTTTTGTAGAGCTTCAAAATGGGCTTTCTATTCTATTTTTTTTTTTCTCAAAAAAGCACAAACCCTGCTTTTTTATTAAGGGAAAATTAAGATATTCACACACACACACACAAAAAAAGTAATTGTAAAATGAAAAAACTGTATCAAAACACATCCATATTGGTATTGACAAAAAGCTGCCATCTTGTATGAGGTAATCATAAGTTCTCATTCACTGAGCCGCTATCATCTGGGGCAGGTATATTGTTGGGACGCTAACGAGATGACTGTAATTGATTTTTGGGGAATAGAGTCATTAACCTCAAATGTCAGCGCCTCCTCCTCGAGTGCTGAGATATTGATCCGCTAATGCAGCTTCAATAGAGGCTGATGTTTAAACAGAGATATAAACACAATGAATAGATCGCCTGCATGTATCGTCTTCCAGAATTTAAGTGGGAGAAAAATTACATGAAAATCAGGGATGAAAACCTTCACTTGGTCTATAACTTTTTTTAAATCCGTTCTTTTTTTTAAAATAGGTTTATAAATTGAAGTTTAAAGGTCTTTTAGGAGCATTCACTTGATCATTCTTGGTGGTTATTAAGAAATATTTAGAGTTCAATACTCAATTGACAGCATTTGTGGGACGTTGATTACCATCCCATAAACTTCAACTCATCCCCTTTTATTTTTAAAAATCAAGGCTATGGTGAAGCACTTATAAGGGAAGTGAATGGTGAATCTTAATATTATAAAAGCATTTAAATTCATTCTTCTGTTCAAAAGTGTATATTATTTGAGCTGATAAGTCGGTCATGTCATTTTTACAAATTCAGACATTGTTATCATCAGCATTATTTTACTATATGTGCTATAATAGTTCCCCTTCGTCAGATCAATACAACGTGAGTCAGTAGTGATTCTGACGAATAGGGATCGCTTGTGAGAGCCTATCTACTTCGAGTGAAACTAAACAAGCCAATGCACATTGGCATGCGATAATTGCACCTATAATTGGGGCCTCGCATCGTTGTCTTTCGCTTCGGAGCCAGACGGAGAATTCTGTTCCTGTTCTGCAATCTTATCTGAGTGTTTTAACTTTCTTAACACTTTTCTAGTGTTTAGCAGTTTCCTGAAAGAGCATACACGGTTTGACACTGCGTCTTTTTCAAGGCATCATTCAAACCGTGTGTTTCTGGATGCGGTCGTTTCCTGTCCTCATTTACAACACGATCACTGTTTCACATGTCTGGGCTTAAGCGAGTAACACCGCTCGGATTGCTTCTTATGTGACCGCTTCAGCACTGGCTTCACGGCATGTACCGGGTGCACGTCACCCCGCACTGTCTCCAAACCTTCAGCCTGTGGTCGTTAAAATAAGTGTCCAGGCATGCTGTGGTCTTCTCGGATGCCTCTGCCACCGGCTGGGGGGCTACATACAACGGGCATGCAGTTTCAGGTCTGTGGACGGGGCCTTAACTGCACTGGCACATCAATTGCCTCGAGTTGCTCACAGTACGCCTTGCGCTGGGCCGCCTCAAAGGGCCGCTACTAGGCAAACACTGTGACCGTTGCGTACATCAACCTCCAAGGTGGTCTACGGTCCCGCCGCATGCCGCATCTCGCCCGCCATCTCCTCCTATGGAGTCAGAAGCATCTGAAGTCGCTTCGTGCCATTCACATCCCTGGCGTGCTCAATCGTGCACGCTTCCGCGAGAGTGGCGTCTCCATCCCCAGGCGGTCCAGCTGATATGGGACTTCTTCTGAGCCACACAGATAGATCTGTTTGTCTCTCTGGACTCGACCCATTGCCAGTTGTTTTACTCCCTGACCGACGGAACCCTCGGCACAGATGCACTGGCACACAGCTGGCCCCGGGGCCTGCACAAGTATTGTCTTGTTAGTTGCGACGTATTGGCCCAACCGGACCTGGTTCCCTGAACTCATGCTCCTCGCAACAGCACCTCCTTGGCCCATTCCTCTTAGGAAGGACCTTCTTTCTCAGAGACGAGGCACTCTATGGCACCCGCGTCCAGACCTCTGGAAACTCCATGTCTGGTCCCTGGATGGGACGCGGAGGTTCTGGGTGACCTACCCCAAGCGGTGGTAGACATCACTTCAGCTAGAGCCCCCTCAACGTGGCGCCTCTATGCTCTGAAGTGGAACCTGTTCGTTGAATGGTGTTCTTCACACCGGGAAGACCCCCTAAGGTGTCCGATCAGAGTCGTGCTTTCTTTCCTGAAAGATGGATTGGACGAAGGCTGTCTCCCTCCACCCTCAAAGTGTATGTTGCCGCTATTACCGCACATCACAATGCAGTTGAAAGTAAGTCATTGGGAAAGCATGACCTGATCATCAGGTTCCTGAGGGAGAGCAGACTGAATCTGCCTCCCCCCCTCTATACCCTCTTGGGACCTGTCTCTGGTGCTCAACGCACTGCAGAGACCTCCCTTTGAACCATTGCAGTCAGCTGAGTTAAAGATCCTGTCACTAAAGACAGTGCTCCTGACTGCTCTGGCTTCCATCAAGAGTGGGACCTGCAAGCATTTTCGGTCAACGAATCATGCCTAGAATTTGGGCCGGCCAGCTCTCACGTTGTCCTGAGACCCCGGCTCAGATATGTGCACAAGGTTCCTAACACTCCATTTAGGGACCAGGTAGTGAGCCTGCAAGCGCTGCCTTTGGAGGAGGCAAACCCAGCCCTAGCTTTTCTCTATCCCGTCTGCTCTTTCCGTGGTTTTACGTGGGCAGAACGCAAAGCTTCAGGACCTCAGATCAGCTCTTCGTCTGTTACGGAGGCCAGCAGAAGGGAAAGGCTGTCTCCAAGCAGAGGATGGCCCTCTGGATAGTGGATGCCATCGCATTGACTTACGAAGCCCAAGGCGTGCCTTGCCCGTTCGGGTTGCGAGCACACTCAACTAGAAGTGTTGCTTCCTCCTGGGGGTTGGCTCAAGGCGCCTCGCTGACAGATATATGTAGAGCTGCGGGCTGGACGACACCTAACACGTTCGCTAGATTCTATAGCCTCCGCGTAGAGCCGGTATCTTCCCGTATACTCGCCCCCAGTGGCCAGTAGCGCGAGGGACTCGTTCTTAGTGTCGGCTTGCAATGCCACTCCCGCCCTCATGGGCCGGAAACGTGCTTCTATTTGCTCCAGTAGTGTTCCCCAGAAATGGCTAACCCTGTGAGTTCCTCCGTCACCCCTGCGGCAGTCAGACGTTGCGGAGCGTCTGACGCCAGGCCTACACTCGTATGCTTGTGGAACCTGTGTTAGGCTGGGTGTCCATATGTAGCGGTCCCTGTGGCGACCCCATATGTGTATTCCTCCATGATCAGCTCCTCTGCGGATGAGCCTGTGTCTTTCACTTGACAGAGCCCGCTGTCGTCTCTGCTGGTGTTCTTTCCCCCCTATAAGTAGGCTGGAACCACCCCAGAGACTGCCATATGTTGTACTTCCCTGCCTGGCTAGTCCATATGAGTATCCGTCACAGTGCCTCCCTCTGGGGTAGGATGTGGCTTCCGCGGCGTTCCCTTCCCCAAGGGCACACTTTCCCAGCATTATCCACTAAGTCACACAGAGTGGGTCTTGCGGAACAGCAGTGACTGACCTTCTCTGCTTAGAGCTCCTACTTCTGCCCAACACTCGGTCAGGCCAGGAGGCTCAAGTGGAGCGCTGGAAGGGCCAGTAGCCATGGCGCTTTGGTAGATATCCCCATTCGTCAGAATCACTTCTGACTCACTTTGTTGTGATCTGACGAAGGGGAACATCTCGGTTACGAATGGTAACCCTCGTTCCCCGATGAGGGAACGGAGATGTGAGTCCCCTCGCCACAGTTGCTGAGCTTCCGCTGTACGACCGAGTCTCGGGTCTGGCTCCTTAGCGGAAAGACAATGATGCAAGGCCCCTGCTGCTCATTATATACTCGCGCCGCGATGCACAGCAGCCGGTGCAATTATCGCATGCCAATGTGCATTGGCTCGTTTAGTTTCACTCGAAGTAGGTAGGCTCTCGCAAGCGATCCCCATTCATCAGAATCACTTCTGACTCACGTCTCCGTTCCCTCCCCGGGGAATAAGGGTTACCATACGTAACTGAGATGTTTTTGTTAAAATTTTGAATTATAACAGTTTTACTAATTTTGTTTTAGATTTATTGTTATTTTTATTAGCTTTTTTTTTTAAACATGTTAGTATAGTTTTTATTACGTTTCAGTTTGTAGTTTTAGTTCAAGCTATTTTAGAAGTTAAACTAAATGAAAATGGTAGGTGAATTAGGTGAAATAAAATAAATTATAAATTATTTATAGTTTAATTTATTTCGGCTAATGTTTATTTTATTCCAAGTAATGAAAATTGTTTTTTTAAAACAGTTTTTTTATATATATAATATAATAACTCGGTTTAAAAGTTTTGGAAATTGTGATATGACTTGTTTGAGAGGTAATAACTTCAATTGAATATTTGATATATAAATGAATAGATAAAGATATTTAAAGGAATACTTATCTTAAAAAATACATTTTGTTATTATGTTTTTTAACCCATATATTCTGTCTTTCATGAACCACAAAAGGATACACTTTGAAGAACATTCATAGACTTTTTCCAACTGACTTACAAAAATACAAATGAGATTTGAGAATAACGACTTTTCGAATTTCAGTCTGTGCCTGTATCATATGGTCTCTTTTCCATGAGCCATGGACTACTTTTATTGTGTTCTTTGTCTTTTTTGTCTTTTTTTTTTTTTAGCTCAACAGCCCCAATACCCAGTTGCATCCATTGTTTGTGTTCAACAGAAGAAAGAAAGTCATATTGTTTTGGGATGACATGAGGATGAGTAAATGATGGCAGAATTTTCATTTTTGGGAGAATTATCCCTTTAACTGAGACGTTATATCCTTGTTTGCTTATGGAGCATATTGGCTAATCTGTGACATTAGCAATTTTCCAAATCAAATGATCAAAACAAACTATATGGAAGTATAGTTTTGTCAGAAGTTGGGCTAAAGCCACAGATCTCACCAGCAGCTACGCTAATATTCGCTACATGTAAACATCCTCAGACAATGTGGGGTGAGGATATGAACTCTCATCATTTGATGGATTAGTGACATTTCCAAAGTAAAGCACATCTGAGGCTGCCCTCACCATGTGGTCTATGTGGGTTTAAAGCCAAGCTGGGAGAAACGTGTAACTGATATCTTTGTGTCATGGAGCATATCCGGCATGCGGCGCGTTGACAGCCAGCGAGTGATGGCTGATGCTTGGGTGTATGTGTGTGTTTTGTTCTGTATGTTCCATTGTCTCAGTGGCATTTGCTCTTGATGATGGCTGGAGAAAGCCCGGGGCGACCCGGAGGTGCAGACTACAATCAAAGGTCCTCTGACACCGCTGAGAATCATCACAGCTTGATGATAACCTGACTACCTTCAGGTAATCCCAGGGAAGTGATAGCAGCGCCCAACTTTCTCTCCGTAGAGATCGAGCCAGAGCTGTCCAGGTGGGTTAAATACGATAACCTTCTGATTGATGGGCACATTTGAGAATTGGAGGGGGTCTTTATGACTTCATTGTGAGAGAAGGTGAATGAATTATCATCCGAGTGTTTTCTGCGCTGTTGTCTGCCATGAATAAACAGTATTAAACTAAGTGTGCGCTAAATAAATCCCATCAGTGCCGCTAATCCCAGAAGATGACGCCAAAACCAGCAAGAACACGATCCACCCATCCAACTCTCAAAAAGCTTAAAACGGCCACTGCTCACAAATGTTTAAACACACTATAGATATGCTTTTAAATAAAGAATAAGGCATTTATAGCTATATTTATAAACTTGGTGTATAACATCTTTAAAACACATCCAAGATCTTAGAAATGTACTTGTATTCATGTTGGTTTCATGTGGTTTAAAAGGTTAAAATCTTTGTAATTTTCTTTTTTACAAATACATATTTTGTATCATGCGACGTAACCATCAAGTAAAAAGTAATAACATATACCCCTTACTCCTTGAATACATGTAAACATACACATCTTAATCATTATTTTCAAAAACGTTTTTTAAAGGTTAATTTATTTGATCATTTAAGAGTCTTATTTCATGATGTAATTTCCTGTTTTATGTTTCTGCATGTTGGTTTGGCCATATTACTTTTTCTCCTTAAAAATAATACAAAAAAAAATATGACAAACTACTTACAGTTTTCTTTTCTTAATAAGGCTTTTATTCAAAGCATCATAATCAAAATAAACATATCAAATTAAAAAAAGAGCTCCAGATTTTGTCTGGGCCTAGTAAAAAAAAAAGCTCTGTTCAGGATTGCTGTGTTTTCGTTCAATTTGTGTGTGCCTTGTGTCAATTAGGAAATAGAAGAGGAAAGAGAAAACTATTGACAGGTTTCCTACAGCTGTGTTAACACTTGGGATCTGTATACAATATTTATGGCGCTTTGTTTTGGGGCCTCCAATGGAGGCTTTGGTTAAAATGGCAGGTATTGTTGGGGGGGTTGGATGGACCCTGCTGAGGGCAAACATTGTAAATGTATAACATCTTGGAATGCACAGACCATATCTCCCCCCTTGAGCAACTCCCCCATACACCCTCCCTTCTGCCCCCAACCCCCCTCTCCTCCAAAACTACTGGTGTGTGAAATATGAAAGAGACATGTTGTCTTTCAATTTGTCCAATATACCTCACAGGTGGGCTCCAGGTACGTGGCCCCTCAGTGGCTGAAAAATGACTGGCGAAGTGCGAGGTGACTTTGATGAACCTCGCCACTCCCGGCCCTATCATTCTTTTCCATCTGGCTTCCTCGGCTGCCGTGTGGACAACGCGGTGGAAATTTGTCTTATTGAAGTGAAGCTGCGCTCCGATTCCTGCCGACTCCGAGCCAACTAATGAACAGGCGCTTAGAGTTCACTTACCCACCCCTCATACTGCCGAAGCTGGGCATGACGGCGTGCCGTTTGTCCTGCTGTTTGCTGGTGTGTACCACAGGGCTACGTTATGGGGCCGGTCCATTTATTAAAGTCTCAGGATTAGATAGAATATTGTATAGGGAATATTGTAATCATCTGATATTTTAACAAACAAACTAGGAGCAGATGCCTAAACCAAACATCAATCATGTCTGTTTAAGTGTGTAACGCCTTGTTAGATGATCATGCGATATCCACAGCTGTGCAACTGCTTGACAATGTAATGAGAATTCCCATAGGATTTTATTTATTAAAAAAAAAATTTGGAAGCACAATGTGAGGTTTGTCTTGCACAACAATTATTGTTAAATAAAGTTATTTCGTGATATATCTGTGATATGTAAATATTTTTAGAAAAAGTGTCAGTGCCAGGAATTGACTGGATATGCTAGTGTGCATATGCAAAGTTGTACTACTTTGAAACTACTTACCTTATAACTAACTGAAACTAAAGCTATTGTTAAAAGTTCTTTGAAAACAAATTTTAATATAAAATAATTCAAGCTAAGTAAAGCTATTTTTTTAACATGTAGTTAGCTACACCACAAGCTACAGAACCTTATTACAATAAAGCTATACCATTTAAATAGGCAGAAGTATTTGATGCAACAAAATGACCAAATTTAAATAGCTTCAGTTGTCTTAGCTGTTGACACAGTTAACGTCTCTGACACTGAACGACCATTAGCATCTTGCACGGGTTAGACTTGATCCCGCTGGTCTGTTTAATCCTCTCCTTGTAAACCCCAGTGAGCAGACGGTGGAGCACAGAGGATGTGATTAAGTTGTCGTGATCTCCAGCAGGGACTGGATTAAACTCAATAAGAGTCTTTTAATCCAGCTAAGCAGTGGTTGACCCGGCTAAGCTCTCTGCTCTTTTACCAGCTCAGTCAGTGAAAGTCTTCACCTCACTCAAGAAATCATTACCGTTCACACCTGGCAAATGCACTGTCAGCATAATGTAATGCTAGGAGATGGTATTGTTGAGAAATAAAAAGTTAACATGAATTGACATTTCACGCTATTTTCTATATGAATGTTATTGATCTTATTGTGAATGATTCATTAATACATGTATAGAACTTATATGTCCAGGTGGGGGGGGGGTATGGGGTGGGGGGGGGGGTTTAACATTTTTTACGAAATTTATTACGAAAATCCGTTACACTCAAATGTAAGAAGAACATGAAATGTAAGAAATGTAAGTACTCACAGTACAGAAGAACAGATGCTGCTATTTCTGTAAGAAAGCAAATTTAAAAATAACTTTTTTTTTTCTTTTCAGAAAATCAATTATTGACACCATTAAACTTACAAATAAACATATAAATGTATATCTAACACTAAACTAATACAAGTAAACAACGTCTATATACAAGTAAATGAATGTTTCCCTTTCAGATATTTTTATTGTTAGTCACGTGGGATCTGGGGTGGCTGAAAGCATCCTTTATGATCTCTCTCTCCAACTGAACTAAAGGAGTTTCTCCATTAATACCTGAGACCATCTCGAAAACAAGCTAGTGCATTACACAAATGAAAAAAAGCGACAGTAACCAAGAGGAGGTGGGAGTGGGGTGGGGGGTGGGGGTGTACTGGACATTATTTAAGTGTTCTTGTAAGCCATCTAAGATATTAATGTTGCAAAGCTACTTATTAATATTTAAGAACATAAAAGCGAGATAGACTTGTGCAACCCAGATGACCACAACTCTACAGGGAGAACATCTCCTGAACATTTATGATGGATTTAAAACACCATAAAAACAATCAGGGTGTTTATGACATTAAAGAAGAGGCTGAAAAAAGGAGCGATGGCTTATTGTTGTCTTAAAAGCTTGCGGCTTTAAGTAATGCAGTTCTGTGTAACTAAATCTGAATATGATCACTGATCACCGAACACTGTGCAGAGGTATTGACTCTAGCAATCAAATGCCATAAAACAAAAGGAAAGTTTAGACAGTGAAAAAAAAAAAAAGGGGGGGGGGGGGAGATTGTTGGGAGATTGCTATTTTTGCAATCATTAAAAACAAATTATCCACTTCCATTTAGTTTAGGTTAAAGTACTAAAATAACTAATAGATATATTTTAAAATAATTAAATAAATGTGAATAAATAAAACTGACACAATCACACAAAATTACTAAAAATAAAAATAAAATAAAACAGAACATTTAAAAATAAATACTCATTCAAAATATTAACAAAAACTAAAATAGCATATCAATGATACTAAAATAGAACTGGTTCTAAAGTATATTTTACAATTAGTTTTCTTTTTTACTACCTCTAATAATTTCTTAATTTCCTACATTTTCCTTTATTTCTTATTATTGTGTGATAATAATATCCAAAATAATATATAGTGATTCATATAACATTAGCATTAAGTCATTATCACAAAAGTCCAGTACTTTAAAGGGGTCATGAATTGAGAAATCAAATATATTTGATGTAAGAGCCCACTCTACTATAAAACCATCCTGTAATTTTCCAAAGTCAAAACTTCCTCATTAGTCCAAAAACAGCTTTTATTGAAACCAAGCTCTGAAAACGACTCATTTCTGATTTCTTACGTTCACATTATGACGTAACAGTGTGACAAAAGACCACCTGTGCAGAATCAGATCAACACCTACTTCTACATCATCACATATGTGTCCCCGCCCACTTAGTGAAAAGATGAGGAGATATAGAGCAATACAGGATCACTGGATTAAAAATAACATTACCTTCCAATGGGTGCTAATGCTAGGAAAGTGCTTATTTATTTTCCACTATGTGAATGTCTCAGTTACGCATTATTTGTTTGTTCAGTACATGTCACTGTGGAACCATTGGTAAATCAGCCACAATTTCGGCGCAGGGATTGCAAACAGGCTTTTACTGTAAGATGTGGACTCGACATTAATGCTACAACATTCAACAGTCAATTCTAATGCCGGATCTGTGTGATTCATGTACAGTCCTACGTGTTCCTTGTCTCAAAATCGAAGTTCACTAAATGGGTCAACTTCACATTGTTTCTCTTAGTAGGATGGAAATAATCTGTTATTTAAACTGCGATCAAATTGTTTACAGAAAGCTATCAAAGAGTGCTCCCTTTACAATCGCTGGAGCTGTCAATCAAAAAGCGTGAGTTTATCAGTGACAGTTCTGGACTCTCGCCGAAAACTCCCATTATAATCAATGAATCTCTTATTTACATTGTGATTACACTGTTAGTTATGATGTAAGCATTTGTGAGAGTGCAGAAATGGACGAGATCACTGCATTCATGCGATCAACAGATTGTCTGTCATCTGCATAATGCTCATCACTGCAACCTTTCATACCATGGTAGTAGATCTAAATATAATGCTACAATCAACAATTTTCACGATTAGTTCATCTCAACAGCTGTAATAGTAAAAAAAGTAGTAAAAGTGTTCGAGAGGGTTCCATATGTAATACTTATCTTATATGCAAAGATGTCAGCCAATCACGGCAGTGAAGTCTCGGAGCAGACACGCCCTTTCAAACAGAGCGTTCAAATCAGAGGATTGAAAATGGCCTTTTTTATGTAAAAATCCTACTAACATTATAAGTGCACCTCAGGAAATATTCTAAAATAAAAAATGCAGTTAATGGCCACTTTAACTACAGGACTAATTCAACTAAAGTTCTTCAGCAATACCAGTATGACAGTCAAAGTGCAGTTTTAGGCTTCTGCGCCCTCATTCTGAACAACCCTCCACTAAACAAATGCCCTCATTGCCTTTCCTCAAAATATATATATAAACAACACAAAGTCTAAAATGCTGTTAGACTGTGACCTCATAGACATCATTCCTGGAAAAAAAAAAAACTTTGAGCCCTGATATGGGCCAGAATTGAACTTAGTGGATTACTCTCAGACCCTGAAATGTAAAGTATTTCCCCTGCATTAACTTGTGTTAGCGATAAAGAGCTGCACTTTTAATCTAGCCTTGTTGAAGAAGCAATAATACAGTACATGTACAGGAAGAGGTTGCATTAATGATGATTATACATCCATATACTTCCAGAGAACCAGATTACTGCTTTTCATTTAAGAAAATCGTTTTTTGATCTGCTTGTGTGTGTGTGTGATATAGGTCGGCCTATAATTTCTCTTAATTTAATCATTTTCATGAATAAGACAGCATCTAACCAGGCCAACATAGCATTCATGAGATGAAACATCAGATCAAATCATGTAGCTTAAATTAATAACAATGCGAACTTGAATTGTAAAATAACACATTACTCGTTAATATGAGTATGCCAGTCTTTAAAACTCCAAATCTAAGAGATTTGGCTTCCACTATGGATAATTAACCCTTTGGACAATAGCAATCAGCACCAAGAGGCCCTGGCTAATGGCCTGATGAATTTTTAAGCACAGACGAACAGGATAATGCAGCTCTAATCCATTAGGGCCTTTCGGTGCGTTGTGTATTTAGTGATTGTTATGTGGAGTGCATAAGGAGTGGTAAGTATCTAAATGGATGGTGAGTTCTTATGTGTATTAGTGGCTCGAGTCACATCCACGGAAGAATAACTGGAGCTTATGACTTTTAATAAAAAGACGGTCAAGTCTAAATGACCAGTTATGTTACACATCCCCAAAAAAGGTGTTTTCCCCCCTGAAGCACATTCATCACCAAAGGAAGACAATAAACGCCATACGTAGCATTGAAATTCATGGTGGTTAACAGTGGCGTGCACAGACCTCCTCAGGGACACGGGCGGAAGGACTAAAAAGGGCACTAATAAAAAGAAGTGTTCCTTATCCTTTCTTTCCTTTCTTTCCTTGGCATTCTATGAAAAGATGTTGATACAATAAGAATGCATAACACATCAAACGGAAATAGGGAGATGATGATATCACTAAATATGATTTACTTTACCTAACAAAACAGTAAGAATCAAGTTTTCATTTTCAAGAATCATTTTGTTGATGTTGTAAATTATTATCATGAAAGTGTCAGCTATATGAAATCAGTAACGCTTTACAATAAGGTTTCATTAGTTAAATTTGTTAACATGACCTAAAATTGAACTGCACTTATTTGGTAATCTTAGTCCATATTAATTTCAGCATTTACTAAAACATTATTAAAATCAAAAGTTGTATTTGTTAAGTTAATGCACTGACTATGACATAACATGAACAAACAATGAACAGGTGTATTATTAACTAAGATTACAGTAACAAATGTGTTGCTCATGGTTAGTTCATGTTAGTTAATAATAAACAAATGAACCTTATTGTAAAGTGTTACTATGAAATCAAAGATATTAATTCCTTACAATTTAGAGTTGGACATTAAACTTAAATTTAAAGTTTTACTTGGACTTAAAGGCCCCCTGAAATCAAAATGTAAGTTTATTTTAGCTCTTAGGATGAATATGTTAGCCCTAACAATGTTACAAAACAATGCCAAAATGTGCATTTAGGAGATATAAGCATTCAAAACTTACAGTTTCTCACTTCCAATGGATCACAGATTTTTATGACGTCACCGCGGACTTGAGCTTCTCATCACATCTTCTGTCCAATCAAATGCTCTCTAGAATCTGAAGCGTCCCGCCCCCTCTGCTGTTAATACCACGATTCTAGTTTTGAATGATTCAAACGATGAAAAAGGGGGAGGAGCCATTCAATATGTCCCGCCTTAGCTTCCTGTTTCACAAGAAATGACATCAACGCATCAAATAAAGCTGCGCGTTCCAAGCCACTTCAGTGGGCCTTTAAGATTTCATTTCACTAGATGTATTTCCCCAAGCTAATAACACTTGCTTTGGCCTTGGATAAAAATGAATGACATTGTCAAACTCAGAATGTGGCTGAAATCAGCTTGCATGCTGCCGCAACTTTTTAGCATAGTAGGTTAAATGTAACTTAAATGTTAAATGTAACTCATTACTTAGGTTAACGTATTACGTAACCTGCTGCTCCTGTAGTTTGGAGACTCGCGGCGAACTGCTGCGTACGAGGCGCTGCAAAGGAAACTCCGCCTAACACTTCACCTCCGACAAATGCTTCCGCCCAAAAACAAAAAATATTTGTTTGTATTTGTATTATTGTTAGTGGCAATAGTGTATAAGTGTATTGTTATTTACCAATGGTGGTTAACATCAGATGAGGGTTCTGTATAGAGTTTCACACGTTTTACGGCCAACACCATTTGTCTGTCCTCAAGTTGCCTTTTTAGCCGCTTTAAATACACTTTGCAAATGGAATAAACCATCTCACTTTCCTGTTAACATCAATTTACATCTATAACTAAACTGAGGCAACACTTTTGCACCACGTCATTTTTTTTTTTATACTTAGTCCACTTACAATGTCCACTTAGCCAAGGTTTCTTGCACTGACCACAGTCATAATTTAGTTAAACATCAGCATTTTCCAAGAGACCCCTCTTTTGATTGGCTAACTTCTGCATACCATATGACCTGTTTCTGTATAAAAGACCTAATATGTGAAAAACTTTTTAATTTTATGCTGTGTTATACCTGCTATGCTAATTTTTACATGTCAGATCATCACGTGAACTCCAAATATTAAAATCATCATGAAATCATAATTTACTTTTCTTTTTTTTAATGTTTATTATAAATGAATTATAAATTAATCTTTAATCAAAATAACTTCCCCTCCCTCTTGCAGCATCTCTTCTTCTCTGATGATGTGTTCACTGGCGTGAGGGCGGGGCAATAACCTGTCACTCACATGAGATCCACCAATAGCAAACCACAACCATCCAATCCATTCCCCACAGACAACATCAAGTCCCGTCCTACATTTGTTCTTGTTTGAGAAGCTGTCTCAGGATATACAACACATAGGAGAAAAAGGACAATCACAACTTTCGTGTCATCTTTAAGGGTTTCAACAAATTAATGTACGTGTGCGTGCTAGGCTACATGTAGTTTTATAGAGTCGTTTTATAGAGTCGCCTATTGCATCATTGGCTTCGTAACATGCTAAGAATACCGCTTACCCACTGTTTATGTATGCTATGTATTCTTATGTGAATTATACATTTTGTGTGCTGTGTATTTTTATGCTTAGTAGAGTATTGAATCATTAACTTAGCAAGGAAGTCAAAATAATTTACAGAATATGGATGCACTAGTACATACTGTATATTTATCCTTATTATTGTTTCATTAGCTTGGAAACATGCTAACGCCCATGTTATTTTACCCAGTATTTGTTTTCATGTTCAATAGAGTATTGCGTCATTGGCTTAGCAACATGCTAACAACAAGACCATTTACAATTTGTGTGCTATGTATTTTTATGCATATAAATAGTGTAGTTACCTCAGCAACATCCTAACATCAAAATCTGAGCGCTCAAAATAAATCACTTATGAAGTTCTTTTTCATACTGTGGGCTAAAAGGTCACTGTGTACGCTGACAGACAGCCAAGCAGCAGGTTTTGAAAAAGAGATACTGTCATGTGAGCCTTAGGTTTTTAGCAATCTAATTGAGAGTCAATGTTTAAAAAAAATCATAAAGAAAAATCCTTTTAGAGAAAAGATGATGAGCGAAATAAACTTGCAGCAAAGACAGTCTCAGACCCACTGACATCATCCTACCACCTAAAATGCGTGACAAAAACGTACAACAAATAAATCTCTCCATAGCTATCTGAACACATCACACTCCTGGCTACAGGTTTGTCTTTTCGTTGTATGTGTGTGTGACGGCCCGGCTATGTTACACGTCCGAAACACACTCGGAACAGGACTCAGTAAATGATGGCTGTGGGCGAGCAGGGCAACTGTAAACTCGCTCTCTGGAGATGACCTAAAGCAGCGGGTGATATATGTGTGTTTTGGTTTGCCTCTGGGAAAGCGAGCACGCTTATTTACACAGAGCACCCCTGGGTGTGGGCCGAAGATACACACAAACACAAAACTATCACTCTGTCGTCACACACACACACACATACACACACACACACATTATACGTAAGAGCAAATACAATCAGAAACACTCAAAATCTTCCTCAAAACCAAATTGTTGGAAACACACTGCTGGATCTCTGTTATCTTACTGGTTATGGCTTGTGAAAAAAAACTACACCAAAATGTATTTTAAATACATTTGTTTCATACTAAGTTTACTACAAATCCATTAACATATTTACAAATTACTGATGTCAATTGAACTATAAGAGAATTCAACCAGGCGCTCAGGTGAAGTATATCCGTAATAGGTGCTCTTGGGATAGGGAAAGGATCCAAGGAATAAAGATGCAATTCCCAGGCACTCAAAGACGTAGATAAGAAGGAGAAGGAGAAGTTTAAAAAGCCTTTATTAAATGTGGCTTAGTTCATGATAAAAAAGTCACAAGCCAACATGTTTCGACGCACATGGTCTTCTTCAGGGCAAAGTAACATAAACGTACGTATGTTACTTTGCCCTGAAGAAGACCATGTGCGTCGAAAAATGTTGGCTTGTGACTTTTTTATCATGAACTAAGCCACATTTAATAAAGGCTTTTTAAACTTCTCCTTCTCCTTCTTATCTACGTCTTTGAGTGCCTGGGAATTGCATCTTTATTACTGATGTCAATTGTTGAATTAAACATTCTGTTATTAAGTGGCATATTACTGTTTGAAAGAAATTTCATTGAATTATTATTATTTATTTATTTTTTTAACTACTATGCAGTAGTACACCATTTTTTTTTCATTCAGAACATACTCAGACATTCAGGCCACAAGAAATAATCACTCTCACGCTAATGGTCAGTAATAATTGATCTTAAGTAGTCATAATGTGTTGATCACTAGTCATATAGTCAAGGATCAGCTTGGCTTTGTAATTTTATGTGCAGTAATGTAAACCACACTCTGGACATAAACTTTTATTTTTAGGCTCTCGTTGTTTTGTGTTTATTTAAAAGTGGCTGAGATGGTGTGCAAGGGAAAACATATTGCTCAAGAAACCTCACATAACATTTTTAACAGTATGTAGTTTTTTTCCATTTGTTGACTGCTTTATTTGCAAAGATTACTCTTTATTTGCAGTTTAATTCTCTGCTTATCAAATGTAATACAGCACTCTGCAGATCTTAACCATGCTAACAAGAGAGCGAAATAATGATGCTATTTTAGATTGGCAAAGCCATCTCCAGAGAGCACTAGTTATCATCTTTATTTGGATCTAAATCTGGATATCTTTCACTCAATTAATAATGGTTAACAACATTTTTTGTTGGACGGGCATAATTCAAGCCACAAGTCAAGTAATTTTAATGGGGAAAATCTATGATCATATTCATAACCACCAGATTTTGTAATAATGGAAGCGATCAATTTGTCTACATGTAGAAGAATTCATATTTCACCTCAGCAGTGCTAACCTAAAACGTTTTTTGACTTGTAATTATCATATTTGAATACTTATTGTAAACAAATGTAGTGTAACACATTTATAAAAGTAATTTGAAAGATGTTTCATTTATTATGAATTTAAACTAAGACCTTACCCCACATTTTCATATTTTCAATAATCCGTTTCACATGTAGCCTTTGTCACAATACAGAAAAAATGATCCTTTGCTACTTCTGTAGCATTGCAATTTTAAATCATGACTAGCTTTGGCAGAGTATCTCCAAAATGTGATTTTATTCAAAAGTAGCCTAATTTATTGTTTCTGTTGAATAGCATGTGTATTGTCACAACTACTGTCACTGAAAGTATAGGACAGAATCTTTAAAGGACAACTGAGTCCTTTGGGGAAAGAACGGGTCTGTTATTCCACGCAAAACTGTCTGCTGCGTGTTTGCCAAGCGCAACCTATGGAACTACCTATTTAACCTTTCAGCCACCGACTGCATCTGACACTTCTCACGCTCACGTATAACAACGTAACAACGTGTGACAGCCACTGAGTCAATTACTGCACTTGGCAGTTCTTCATGGACATGCAGGTCTGTCATTGGTTCTGTCACGCTTATGTGCATTTTACTAGACTGACCCGACAGCTTGTACAACTCACTTTACATTTCCCTACACCTTTTGTTCTGATGTGTTTCCCTCATCAATGTATGTAAAACATTTCTGGGTTTAGTTATTGAAGCAATCAGGGGCTTTTTTTTTCTTTTTAAAGATCCTCTTGGTCTCTTCCCAAATCTCTCAGGACATCAAATCCCTTGTGGTTGGATAACGGTGTTCCCCAAGTGTCTGTCCTGGGGCCACTATCGATTGGCTGCAATTACAAACAAATCGAAACTTGATTTATTTGGATGGAATCATTTCAATATCAGGAAAAGCCAGGGCCGATGAAGACCCCATCAATAAACCACCTCACCCCTCCCCTTTCCACCCCTTTCGTTTCTCTATGTACATTCCCCACAGAGGCAATCATTCTGCAAGATGTCAATACGACCAGTCAAGCTCAAAAAAGAGGAGGTGATTGAGATATTTGGATTTTTTTACCCTCCCACCACCCCCCACAACCTTCTTTTTTTTCTTTTTGTGCACTTAATTAAGTCACCAAAAGGCTGTCAAGGATAATTTTCAAAGCACAGAACCTGGTTGAACTTGACATTTGATAATATTACGGTCCATGCTGATTGAAATTGATTTTGGAGGCTTACTATAGCCGGCTCCTTTTGACAACTCCGAGCCTATAAACCCAAGGACAAGGGCCCCCAGTCGCCGTTGCAACTCATATCCCTACGAGTGATGGGCAGCCAGGAGATTTAGTCAGGGAGGGGCAGCCAGGGGCCGGCAGGCGGTACGCCGTCTAGGGGTCATGGATCTGGCCACTCATACTGTCTAATAAATCAGCACCCCTAACAGCAAGCTGGTCTTACTTTCTCTCTCTCTCTTCAAGCTAAAAGCAGTGACAAATGACAACATTTATCTAAAGTAAGAAAAGTCTGCTGGAGTTAAAATGAATCATTTATTTGATTAGTCAATCATACATTTACATGACCCATAGTGGTGGGTCATTCATGAATGATTCGAATCACATTGTCTGTGTTCGCACAATACATCATCAATCCTTTTTCCAAAACATGTTTTTGTCTTACCCTGATTTACTATGGTAAGCCTATTATAAGGGTTTATATTTTAGACCTGTCGGGATGATTTTCACAGGAAATTGCGTACGTACGTCACTCGCCCATGTCTGTCCTGTCATATCCGTAAATAGAGAAAAAAATATCTGGCTACTTTGACGTGTTTATGGTGTGGGAGTGGCAGAGGTTAGTTGTCACAATGAGTAAGGAAAGGTTGACATGGAGCAGCTAAATATCTTATCTCCAGGGAATCACCAGTTTAAAACACACACACACACACAAAACAGAGGTGAGTCTGTTGGCAAAAAGAAAATGTGACAGAGCTCGTAATAAAACCAGAATCAACATTGGCTTGGCTTTTCAGAGATGGTGAGAATTAAGGGATTTGAAATGTTGTAAAAGTGATGCGGAGAAGATGTTTTTATTATGCCCACGAACCGTTGGCTGAACGGCTGATGAATATGTCACACTTAACAAAGTTGTCATCTGATTGATTGAATTCTACAGGATTCCAGGAGACGTGTGTGTCACGTTCTTTAACGGTCCACCGAAACAAAGCTGCCGTGACGCCAAACCTTGAAGAAAACCATCGTGTTTACAACTGTGAGAATGAGCGCTTACCAGGATCAACTAAATGCTGGATTTTCAAAAGTATGTGAAGTTTGCGACTGTTGCAGTAAACTTGTCTTGCACAACACTCCTGACTGAATAATTCATTAGATGTACACCGGTCTGTTTTCATAAGGACATCAACTTTACATTTTCACGCCTCTAAACATGACGAGGAACAAAACAAACGGTAACATTTTATTTCGATAGTCCACTTTAGACATTCGCCTAACTATAAGTAACTTTTCAACTACATGTCAACTAACTGCCATTAGAGTATTAGTAGACTGTCAGCTTAATATCTGCTAACACTTTATTTTGTTGATCCCCCAACAGACATTCAACTGACTATAAGTAACTTGGTGACTACAAGTCAACTTATTCTCCTAACCCGAACCCTAACACCTAACCATAACCTAACAGTCTACTACAGTCTACTATAATATACTAATACTCTAATGAGAGTTAGTTGACATGTAGTTAAAAAGTTACTTATAATTAGTAGAACGTCTAAAGTGACTATCAAAATAAAGTGTAACCAAACAGACTGTGATTGGTTGCTTCACATGTCAGCCGTCAGTCTGAAGATCTGGCTACATGAGAATAGGAGGAGATAGGAGCAGAAGGGGCCAGATGACCCAGGATATAGCCAACGTGATGTTCCCAGGCAGAGTTGCAGGAGGAAGGAGCCATGGTGGAGGCTTGGGTGATGGAACTAGGGGTTTGATCTCCTGCGACGAAGGCAGCCACGGTGGAGACCCAGAGGGAGCTGAAGAGACACAGAGCAAGGCTGACGGCTCATGGGGTGGAGGAGGAGATCCGGAAGACCACAGTGGAGCCAGTGGGACCGAGGACAATGGTGGAGCTAGCGGGAAGGTGGAGCCAAAGGGATGGAGGGCAGAGGTGCAACCGGAAGCCAGGAGTCCCGCCGTGTATCCAGGGTGACGTCTGACCAAGGTGGAGACGGGGTGACGAGGAAGCCTGGTGGGATGATGGACCACGGTGGATTTGAGGGAGTATTGAGCCAAGATGGAGCCAATGGGTCGGAGGACTGAGTTGGAGTCCAGGGCTCTGTGGCTGGAGACCTGGGATCCTCACACCAAGGTGAAACTGGGGACTGGGACCTGAGGCGAATCTGCAACACTGCAGAGGGACAACTGTGGATGAGCCAAGGGACTAACAGGAACCAGCGGAGAAAGGGCGTATTCATTTTTGGGAATCAAATGGGATTTATGGCTGGATTTAGTAGAGGAGCAGTACTAGAGGCTGGGCAGGCACTCTGGAAACACATGAAACTCTAGACTGGGCAGGACCCACGGTAATGGGAGTTTCAAATTCATTATTTCCTCAAATAAATCCAAAATATTTACAGAGTCCAGATTTAGCTCATTTACAGCAGTGGGGAAGTGGGCAGGGCTGTAGCTCCACTTATTGTTCCTCAGGGACGGGTGTTGTATCAGTCTCGCACACCTGGTCAGACGTGTCGCTGGGCTCAGGCTCCGGGGCGGTTCGTGGCGCAGGTGGGCTCACTGGCACTCACAGGCTCATGCTCCGGAGTTATGCCGTACAGCTCCATCAGGAGGGGTGAAAGCTGATTGGGCTCTGGGTCAGGTGGAGTGGGGCAAGTGGGCTCTGCGAAGCTGATGGTGAAATCCGATCTGTTATGAACCAGCACCCACTCAACAAACATACCAAAATCCTCCTTTGGACTGCACTAAGCAGAGTAGCACTGCTGGCAGGTCCATGTTGAAAGGGAAAACAAAAAAGGGGGGGAAAGCACGCAGAAATGACCACTTTACATAAATCCTCTTTAAAGGAGAACTCCGGTCAATTTTAACATTGAGCTAATTTTTTTGTACATTTGGAGTGCTGTCAGTACAGAGAACAACGACAAAAATCGGTGTTGCCTACACCGTGTTATCGTCTTTTTAAAATGTGCACCCTGTTGACTTCAATGGGCCAAGTTTTAAACCTGCTTTTAGCCTCTTAACATCCTTGATATGTCATTACAAGTGCACAGCCATGTGAGTGGTGTTAGTGAACACGGTCAATCTGACTGCAGTAGATGTGAAAGATATTAATAAAAATGATGTTAATTCAGCCAGCTCACATACCTGTATTTATTTCCTGTTTTCGGTCGAAGTCCACAGTAGTCGATTGTGGAGATCGCGTGCGCGATCATTGGTAACTAAGCAACAGTAGAGACTCTGACTGTCAGCTGTCAGCCGATGAAGGTGTGTGTGGTGTTCTGGGAATATCAGCTCAAATGGATAGTTCATCCGAATCAGATGTTGAACACACGGAGGAGGTTTTTGAGTTTGATGATCACGCGCACGAACTCGACAATCGACTACTGTGGACTTCGACCGAAAACAGGAAGACAATACAGGGATGTGAGCTGGCTGAATTAACATAATTTTTATTAATATCTTTCACATACTGCAGTCAGATTGACCGTGTTCACTCTTAATAACACCACTCACATGGCTGTGAACTTGTAATGACACATCAAGGATGTTAAGAGGCTAAAAGCAGGTTTAAAACTTTCCCCATTGAAGTCAACAGGGAGCACATTTTAAAAAGACAATAACACGGTGTAGGCAACGCCGATTTTTGTCGTTGTTCTCTGTATTGACATCTCTCCAAATGTACAAAAACATGAGCTCAATGTTAAAATTGACCGGAGTTCTCCTTTAATAAATCCACATAGGAGAAACACAAGAAGAGCAGGCAAACCCGTCCACTAAAACAACGTCAAGACCATGCAGACAAAGAACAGAACCAAACATGGAGTATACCAGAACAAATTAGGGAACTAATGAGCTAGTTATTTAAGAACAGGTGAACTGAGAAGGACACAGACTAGAAAACTAGGTTTTAAGAACAAAAACAAACACAAAGCATAACAACTAGTCATGTGGACAATCTTAATGAGGCTTTAATGATGGTTTCCATCCACTGTCAATGTATAGAAGAAAGCAGCATTAATACTCTTAAAAAACACTTCTTTTTGTTTTCCACAGAGGAGCGAAAGTCATGCAAGCAACTTGAGGTTGAGTAAATAGTGGCATTTTAATTTTAATTTAATGTATTTTATAATCAGGTTCTGTCCTGATTTTAAGGCCTAACTTTAGATTAGTTGTTTCTAGACATTTTCACACCAGTTGTTGGGTGTTTTGTGGCATATTAACGTCTTGTTTCCTTCATTGCGATCTCCCTTATGACAGCGCCTGGCACACGTTATCTGGGGCATCTGTGTTTGTTCAATTATAACACCAGCATTCTCTCCTCTTTTAGGGTTCTAACCCGCTTTTGCTAATCGCATTTTGCCGCCTCAGGCTATTGAAAAACTGTAACGTTTAGGATTGTGAAAATTTGCTTAATTATTTGTCTTCCTCTGTGGTATTCACCAGTAAAAGTATTTCAGCTCCTTGTCTTACAGCATGTTAGTATGGCCTACTTAGAACCATATACACTGATCTAATCTTAGATGGCTTCAAATCCAGCAGACAATGTTGTTTGATAAGGGTCAACTGGATTATGCAGGATAATAAAGTTATCAAAACATTTAACTTTATTCAAAATAAAACTTCTGTTTGTTTTTGAGCAGTGCAGAACGAATAATGTAGTTTAATACTAAAAATATTATTAGTTGTTGTATATATTATGATATAGATGCACATTATAGTTATAGCATATTATATCATATTGCAAACACCACTAATAAGACAGTATTTCATGTTAGTAATGGTTTGCTATTGATATAATTTGATGTTTCATTAAATTACTGAGTCAATAGCTTAAACATCCTCTGTCCTCAATTCTGACTTGCCCACTTCAAGAGCGATAACTTCAGAGGGAACGTCCCATTCATGTTGATCCCAGGGTGAGCTCTTTCTATGATTAACTAAACTACGATGAGGCGTAGCTTTTGTCCTCAACCGCATCACTGACACATAGATTTATCAAACGGCAGTTAGACCAACAGCAAACTCATAAAAATGAAGTATGGCTAAGAAAAGGGTAATGAAAGAGTATTGTGTTCCTGCATTTAATAAACCTGAGCATATTACAGCTTAATAGCTTATCATTTTATTTACTTCAGCTCCATTTTTACCACTTCAGTTCCAAACAAATATCCTAAGCAATATTGACCACCACAGGATACTGTTTTTATCATTTCACTTGTGCTGTGTGTTGAGGAAAATTTTGTTTTGTTTTTTACTTTAAAGCTTTTAATTTAAAGTAGTTAAACAATACAGGCTGTCATTTTGAAAATGAAAAAAACAATGAAAATATCAGTTATAATGACACTGAACAGATACATTTGCACTTCATACAACTAATAAAACTGTAATACACCCTTACACAGTATTTTATATGTGATCAAATTTGTCATAATAAGCCGCATCAATCACTATATCTCATTGGTGGTTTGGTTTTGTATTTCTGCTGCGTAAAATTTTGTTCCTCATATATTTTATGCTGCCTTCACATGCTATCTCAATTATCATAAATAGTAGTTTCCTAGTTAAAAAATTGACATGTACTCTGGTTGTATTTACCACTGGGAAGCTCTGGGAGGATTTTGATACCCAAGTTCCTGAATTGGGCAGGACATAAACTTTAAACTGGCGGAGAGGAGAACGATTGTGTAATGAATGGCTGGCAGCAAGCTTTAGGACCCAAATGCAAACTTTAATAAAACACTCAAACACAAAACAAAGGCATGGCGAGGCATGAAACAGAGAACTGAAAACAAGAACCTGGACCAGTAACACTCACACATAACATCCAATACTAGACAAAGACACAGGGCAAACATGAGGGCTAAAATACACAAGGGACACCTGTGAACAATAATCAGACGATTAACCAATGACAAGACACATGGCAGGATCACATGACAAACGGAATCACATGACAAGACAAGAACCAGGAACAAGAAACAAGGAACAAAACCCAAACCGTGACATAGCCCCCCCCTCTATGGGCGGCTCGCGACGCCCATCAAAACAAAAAACATAAGTTCAGGAGGGTGGTGGAGCAGAGGCGGTCTTGGGGGAGGGATGGAGGGCCAGGCCCGTGTAGGGGAATGGATCCAGGACACGGCAATGGCGGGCCTGGACCATGGAACGTGGGCGTAGCAAGCTGCGCAGGGGAACCGGGGCGGAGCAGGCGACCAGGGCGGAACAGGTTGTGCAGGGACCCAGGGCGGAGACCCCTCGGGCGGCCACGGCGGTGAAGACCCCTCGGGCGGCCACGGCGGTGAAGACCCCTCGGGCGGCCACGGCGGTGAAGACCCCTCGGGCGGCCACGGCGGTGAAGACCCCTCGGGCGGCCACGGCGGTGAAGACCCCTCGGGCGGCCACGGCGGTGAAGACCCCTCGGGCGGCCACGGCGGTGAAGACCCCTCGGGCGGCCACGGCGGTGAAGACCCCTCGGGCGGCCACGGCGGTGAAGACCCCTCGGGCGGCCACGGCGGTGAAGACCCCTCGGGCGGCCACGGCGGTGAAGACCCCTCGGGCGGCCACGGCGGTGAAGACCCCTCGGGCGGCCAGGGCGGTGAAGACCCCTCGGGCGGCCAGGGCGGTGAAGACCCCTCGGGCGGCCAGGGCGGAGAAGACCCCTCGGGTGGCCAGGGCAGATCCGGCAGTGCCTTCATGGTCCCATCAATGGACCTACTGCCCCCCCCCCAAAATTTTCCTGGGGGCAGCTATAGGGTTAAGGGCAGGAACAGACACCAGCTCAGGGACAGACACCGGCTCAGGAACAGACACCGGCTCGGCGGCCATCTTGTGCGCAGACACCGGCTCGGCGGCGGCCATCTTTTTATCAGTCTTTGGATCAGCAGCCGTGACGTGAACAGCCTCTTGCTCGGCAGGCGTGACGTGAACAGCCTCTTGCTCGGCAGGCGTGACGTGAACAGCCTCTTGCTCGGCAGGCGTGACGTGAACAGCCTCGTGCTCGGCAGGCGTGACGTGAACAGCCTCGTGCTCGGCAGGCGTGACGTGAAGCGTCTCTGGCTCGGCAGAAGTGACGTGAAGCGTCTCTGGCTCGGCATGAAGCTCAGGCGTGACGTGGACAGTCTCTGGCTCGGCATGAAGCTCAGGCACGTCGTGGTGAAGCTCAGGGTGAAGCTCAGGCACGTCGTGGTGAAGCTCAGGCACGTCGTGGTGAAGCTCAGGCACGTCGTGGTGAAGCTCAGGCACGTCGTGGTGAAGCTCAGGCACGTCGTGGTGAAGCTCAGGCACGTCGTGGTGAAGCTCAGGCACGTCGTGGTGAAGCTCTGGCTGGACGTGGCTGACGTGAAGCTCTGGCTGGACGTGGCTGACGTGAAGCTCTGGCTGGACGTGGCTGACGTGAAGCTCTGGCTGGACGTGGCTGACGTGAAGCTCTGGCTGGACGTGGCTGACGTGAAGCTCTGGCTGGACGTGGCTGACGTGAAGCTCTGGCTGGACGTGGCTGACGTGAAGCTCTGGCTGGACGTGGCTGACGTGAAGCTCTGGCTGGACGTGGCTGACGTGAAGCTCTGGCTGGACGTGGCTGACGTGAAGCTCTGGCTGGACGTGGCTGACGTGAAGCTCTGGCTGGACGTGGCTGACGTGAAGCTCTGGCTGGACGTGGCTGACGTGAAGCTCTGGCTGGACGTGGCTGACGTGAAGCTCTGGCTGGACGTGGCTGACGTGAAGCTCTGGCGGGACGTGGCTGACGTGAAGCTCTGGCGGGACGTGGCTGACGTGAAGCTCTGGCGGGACGTGGCTGACGTGAAGCTCTGGCGGGACGTGGCTGACGTGAAGCTCTGGCTGGACGTGAAGAGTAGAGCTTATCTGAAGGGCAATGTCCATGTACTGCTCTATTGTCCATTGCGGGGTGTTGTCAGGCATTAGGTACTCCAGGAGGTCCGCAAGGCCGTAGCGGAACATGTCTTTCAAGACTCCGTCATCAAAGTCCACCCCATAGCAGAGTTGGCAAAATTCCTCCACATACCTCTCGATTGGGCGATCACCTTGGCTGAGGCGAAAGAGACAGATTGCTGGGTCCATATTTTGGTCTAGTATTCTGTAATGAATGGCTGGCAGCAAGCTTTAGGACCCAAATGCAAACTTTAATAAAACACTCAAACACAAAACAAAGGCATGGCGAGGCATGAAACAGAGAACTGAAAACAAGAACCTGGACCAGTAACACTCACACATAACATCCAATACTAGACAAAGACACAGGGCAAACATGAGGGCTAAAATACACAAGACAAACGACAAGGGACACCTGTGAACAATAATCAGACGATTAACCAATGACAAGACACATGGCAGGATCACATGACAAACGGAATCACATGACAAGACAAGAACCAGGAACAAGAAACAAGGAACAAAACCCAAACCGTGACAGATTGCTTCTGTTACTGCTATTCTTTATTCTTTATAACAGCTTCATCGCCTTGTTTTTTCATTAATGTACTGCATATTTACTTATATGAATAAACATTTAAAACATATTGTATGTTTTATACACGAAAATAGCCTGTGTTTGACTGAAATTCCAGAATTGTCAGCAATGAATAGGACGCTATATGTCATTTTGGCTTTAATACGATTTTCCCAATAAATAGGAAGAATTAACCTGGTGTCCTCCATGATTCCTGTTCTTTTTCGACAGCAAAGCACTTGAACGCGACGGGCTTAATCACGACTTCAGAAGTGAAAAGTGTTACATTTCCGATAAGCGGCATTAAACACAAGGAAAATGCTAAAATTATGCTGTCTGAAGAAGAATTACAGAAGTCATATAAATCACCACTGCTCTTATATTTTTGTTTAGGATTTTATTACTATTGAAAAAAGCTTGTTATTATGAGAAATGGCCCATTCACAGAACGATATCTACAGAGATAGCTATAACTATAAAGTTTAAATAATTTTTTTTAACTATATGAGAAATAATAATAATAATACTAATTTGTTACATTTATATAGCGCTTTATCTGGGACCTCAAAGCACTTTACAAGGAAGGGGGGAATCTCCTCAAACACCACCAATGTGCAGCATCACCTGGATGATGCGACGGCAGCCATATTGCGCCAGCACACACACCAGCTTACTGGTGGAGAGGAGACAGAGATGAAGCCAACCCGTATATGGGGATGATTGGGAGGTCATGATGGAGAGAGGCCAGGATGCCGGGGTTACACCCCTACTCTTTCGAAAGACATTCTGGAATTTTTAATGACCACAGAGAGTCAGGACCTCGGTTTAACGCAGTGGTTCTCAACTCCAGTCCTTGGGACCCACTGCTCTGCACATTTTGTATGTCTCTCTTCTCCGACACACTCAGTTCAGTTCATGGAGTCTCTCCAAACGAGCTGATGATCTGAATCAGGTGTGTTAAATAAGGGAGACACACAAAATGTGCAGAGCAGTGGGTCCCGAGGACTGGAGTTGAGAACCACTGGTTTAACGTCTCATCCGAAGGACGGTGCTCTTTGACAGTACAGTATCCCCATCACTATACTGGGGTGTTAGGACCCACACAGACCACAGGGAGAGCACCCCTGCTGGCTTCATAACACCTCTTCCAGCAGCAACCTGTTTTTTCTCATGAGGTCTCCCATCCAGGTACTAACCAGTCTCAGCCCTGCTTAGCTTCAGTGGGCAACCAGTCTTGGGCTACAGGGTGATATGGCTGCTGAGAATAAGTCGTATAGTGATAATGACACAGAGGAACGATATATTTGGACTCATTTTAAGAATTATTTTTTTTTACAGCTGGCGAACGATATAAACAATGACAGCCAATCAGAATCTACTCGATTAGCTCAATCACGTAATCAGCATGTGCATGACGTAACCATTTTCACGGAGTTGATAAGGGTGTCATTTTCAAAAAATTCGTAACCCGTTTTCCAACATTTTTTTTTTTTTTGGTAAATGAACAGCCAATATGCATAAAAAGTCTTGACATGTCTTGAAAAAGTTGAAACCGATGTAGTGTAAACAGCTCCTCAAGCACACCCGATGAAACTAATCAAGGGCTTCATTAGTTGCACCGGTGTCCTTGAGCTAGAACACATGAAATATCTGAACTGACTAGATTTGTTGAGTGTCACGTGTGGCGAGTAGGACAAGGCGGAGGACCGTGAGAGGGCGGTGCGAGGCCGGTGGCGTGATTGATGATGAGCGACATCTGCGTGTCGCACCGGTCTCGTATCTCTCACGGAGGAGCGTAAGCATACAAGAAGGAGCGATGACCGTGAAGGACGAGAGAGGACAGGTTACACTACATGGACGGGGTAGAAAAAGGAAACTTCTTTGACTGCAACCAGATTTCTGAGAAGGCAGGTTCAGAAAAACCCTCCAGTGACTGCAAAATACATGCAGCAAGACTTGGTGGCAACAGGCAGTGAGGTTTCAGCTGCACAGTTAGGCTCGTAATAAACACATGCTGTTTCCATGCCAGAACTCCAAGACTACACTACACCACTACACTAGATAAGCCACAGATGTTTTGGGATTCTTTTCTGTGGAGCGATGAATCAAAACTGCAACTTTTCCTCTGGATCAGCGGTGTGTCTGGAGGAAGAGGAATGAACCATATGCTGTAATGAACACTCTGTCTACAGTTCAGCATCGTGGTGCTCGTGATGCTCTGCAGCTGCTTTACATCCTCTAGCATTGGAAACCTGCAGCGTGTGGAAGGCAAGATGTATTCTTTGAAGAATCAGGAAATCCTAGGAGAAAATGTCATGCCATCAGGGAGGAAGCTGAAGCTTGGGCGTCATTGGACCTTCCAACAGGACCATGATCCCAAGCATGCCTCAAATTCCATCAAGACTTGGTTGCAGAAGAAGTCCTGGAAGATACTGTGGCCTCACAGTCACCTGACCTGAACCCCATAGAAAATCTCTGGTGGGATTTGAAGAAGACGGTTGCACCACACAACCCAAGACTATTACTGAACTGGAGGCCATTGCTCATGAGGAATGGGCTAAGATTCCTCAGATACGCTGCCAGAAGCTGCTGTCTGGTTATACGTCTCGTTTGCAGCAGCTCATAACAGTATAAGGGTATAAGGGTGCTCTACTAAATACTAAAGATTCTTGCCATAAAGGGATTGAATAATTTTGAGACTGCAGAAGTCATTAAATGTTGCAATTTCTATTAAACTTGAGATTTGTTGTGTTGAGCTATTTCAATTACTTTTGTTTGATTTGTTCATTGCAAAAAGATGATAGGCTGTAAATTTTTCCAATAAACCTGATGAAATGAAAATGGGGGTTGAATAATTTTGATCACAATTGTATTTATACTTGTACGCTAAAATTTACACTCACAGCTCCAATGTGAAAACCTGTACAATAAAAATCTGAAGTTGAATGATGAAATTTTCACCCGCACTCGCAATCTATTTTCTAACTGTGAGTGTAAATTTTAGCATACAAGTACGACTATTTATTGTACAAGTTCTCAAATTCACATCTACGTGCTCTCGAGTTTAGCTACTCTTTTACCTTCATAGTATTTACCTATTCTTCTCATTCTTGGTGTGAACGGCCCCTCACTCTGTTTTAAAAACAGTTGAGCTGAAAAGTACTTATCCATACTGGTGTTGAGGCAAAACGATTATTCAAAGCTGTTCTTAAATTACACGTCAGGTAAATGTTTACCAGCCAAACAAAAGGATTTATTGCAGCTAGCTTTATTGAATTTGACTAAGCTAATCAAACTATTTACAGCGTCTAAGTAAAGGAAATAAAATGGCAATAGAGCCAGCTGTCAGTCACTGAGAGTCGAACAGGCCGGTTGCGTTCTGATTGATCAGGTCTGAACCGTGGCCTTGACAGGCGCCACGGCTGCTATCGACAGCAATCTGGTGCAGGAGAGAGAGAGGAAGAGAGAGAGAGAGCAAGAGCTGTCCAGCACTATTAACCTCTGGCCCTGACGTCCTTCTAGACATCACCGCTGCAGTAATTAGGGAGTCAATCGCAATCGCATGTATCACTTACCCTGTCGTGTCAGTCAGAGCGGCCCGTGACAGATTCATTAAGCTCTTGCCCTCCAGGTCCCCCAGCCAAACGGACCTATAAACTACTTTTAACAGGACCGCGCAAATTGGAGGGGCCAAGAGGAAGGGGAGGGAGTGTTAACAGCAGAGAATAAACGCTCAAATGACAATTAGCATTGATCAGTGGGTGGAAAACGGACACTCAATGACAAGAGAGCGCAGGTGAGATGGCCTTCTGGGTTATAGCGGCACACGGGTGAACGCACACACACTACAGACGTTATATTGCTGTGATGTCAGTCTTAGGCCAGACTTTACACAAGTACGTATAAATGCCAATGCTGTTGAGCACAGCGTGCAGTGGGGGCCAAAACTCTGGCTAGTGAAAATGCTTTTATTTTTGTATTCTTTTCCAATTTCATACATATTTTTCATTGCACAATGCGAATTTCACTTTATATTTTTTATCGGAAAAAATTTACCAGCCAAAAAATCCCCTTTGCTTTAATGACAGCAGCGCTCGAGCTGACCCGGATGATAAAAAAAGAAGAACATTTTGACCTTTTGTACAAAGACATTCACATGGTCAATGTCACATTTAATCGGAGACCCAGAAATAGTGCAAAATCCTAAAGTAAGCTCGAAACGGAAGTTGCAATAGTTTTTTCTTCCCTATTGTTACGTATATCAGAATGAAAGAGCGTCTCCAACGAGAACAAATGTAGGATGGGACTTGATGTTGTCCATGTGGAATTGATTGGATGGTTGTGGTTTGCTATTGGTGGATTTTATGTGAGTGACAGGTCGCTCCGCCCTCACGCCAGTGAACACATCATCAGAGAAGAGGAGACATGACGCAAGAGGGAGAAGTTATTTTGATTATTTTTTCCCTTTTGTCTCAAAATGTATTGTGCCCTTTTCTGATAATTGTAAATAATAATTGTTATTATTATAATAAATAACAATACACTTACACACCCTTGCCACTAACAATAATAATACAAACAAATATTATAAATTGAAAAAAATTCCCAGAGAAGTGGTTGGCGGAGTTTCCTTTGCAGCGCCTCGTACGCATTTCACGGTTCTGGTACGCGCACTAGTACGCAGCAGTTCGCACAAGTCTTCACTACACGGGCAGCAGGTAACGGAATGTCACAGTCAGTGCATTAACTAATGATAACAAATACAACTTTTGATTTAATGTTTTAGTAAATGCTGAAGAAGTGCAGTTCAATATTAGTAATGTTAACTAATTTAACTAATTAAACCTTATTGTAAAGTGTTACGTACGTAAGGGATAATGTATAGCGAGGCAGTTGTTACAGCGAATACAACCCCGGGGTTGTATTCGCTATAACAACCGCCTCGCTATACATTATCCCGCTTATTAACGTTACATGGCTACCTACCAAAGAAATCAATAATTTGACACAAAATAGTGGGTATGCTGTATCCTTATACAGACCGGCGCCGCTGCTCTGACGGAGTGCTTATGTAACGTTACATGTGCCGGCCCGCGTTGCTGGCCGCCTTATTTCCCGCTTATCTGGATTCCCTGGGATTCTCTGGGACTCATGAGTGGATGCTTGGCGCGCACGGCATTGGCAAAGGGTTCCCGTAGCGTAAGCTAACTTACGCAATACGAGAGAAGCTCTCGTAAGAGAACATATCGGTTACCTAACGTAACCTCGATTCTCTCTAGAAGAGGGAACGAGTATTGCGTAACCTGCCGTGCTCGCGCCACGAGCGACTTTCGCTTCAGTCGATGAAAACCATAGACAGTAAAAGAAATGGACACAGCGACCCCACAGACTTAAACGGAGCAAAGTGAAGTCAATTAGAAGCACTCACTTCCTGATTGCCAAGCGTACTGCGCAGGCTCAAACTGAGCTTGACGACGAAGATGTCATGTGAGCAACCTGACTGACAGTTGTACGTCTTCTAGTAGCTGTGCCAAGAGGAATCTGAATCATTCCCTTCCGAATCTTACAGAGCCGGAGATCGTGAGTATTAGCTGTCCATGAGCTAACAGCAGGAGCAACTTTATGACTCTCTATGGGCTTCTCCCTTGACTTTATGCCTCCACGTCCCGCCGATTGCGCGCAAGCTTCTACTTCTGTCTATACGGTAATTTCTCTACTGTGCGACACGGAGTCACATGTTATGACGCAGTCGTTAGCTTATTTTTACAAAAACTTATTCTACGGGGCCATAGCATAAGATACAAGGTAATGGTGCCTTTTATACATTGTCGTGTTTCTTTAGAAATAAATAATGGACAAATGGAGTCTTTAAACGCCTCAGATGTAAAGTTATTCGCTGTCAAAGTGACGCCAAAATGAATGGGAGTCAATGGGATGCTAACAGCAGGTGAAGGCTTGTTAGCCAATGGCGGCGCCCGGGGAGACTTCAGTTTCTGACTAGAAGATTACCCCCTTGATGAAAACCAGGGAAATCCTCCGAGCCCCGCTTATACACGCTAAGCCATGCCCATTCAGGTGGGCTGTGACGCGATGAGGGCGCGAGCGCCCTTCACTAGATGTTACGTCACGCCGGGCTCAGTGGTAGGCTGTTGCAGTTTCCGCAGGGCAGCCAATGAGCACGCTAGATAGCCTGCTCTAGGTCTGCTAGCTGCTGCACTGCGTTGACAATGGATACAAAATTAAGGATAATTTTTGGCTTCAATATCTCAAAAAAGATGAATCTTTCCTCGTAATAAATTATTAAATAATTAATAAATTATTGCATTTAAATTCTGTAAAAAATACATTTGAAGTATTTTTTTTTTTTTTTTGCCCTTTTTGGTCCCTCCGCCCCTGCCCCTGAGGAGGTCTGTGCACGCCACTGGACAATAGAGTTACCTTTAAATATATGTGCCATTTAACTATTGTACCAAATAGTAACTTGCTTTAGCCTTAACTAACCTGCTTATTATGATGCTATTCAAACTTTGCAGTGCCATGACAATAATTTACGGAGAAAGTTTTTCGCTAATGTTTACTGTAACACCTGGGAATGCAATATGAACATGCTCTTTTATGGATTGCGACACATTTTGAAACACATAATGCATATCTGTGTTTGGCCCTTATTAGCTCTTTTGCATTTGTTTACACACTCTCTCTTGTTTAATTTCACTGAACACTGATGCATTCCCTGCTTTAATTATTTATGGGCTTTTCCTAGTGCCGCTGCACTGATTACTTCTTCTTAATTAGTCAATTCTTTACCTCACACACAAAGTGCAATTAAACACAACAAGTTATTACCTCTGTCAGACAGACCATTAGTACCGTGTGCGCGGATGTACACGCGTGTGTGAGTTTCAGCAGCCTATGGTTCAGTCTCATTGGAGATATATGACACAAACAAACAAACACACACACACACACACGCACAAACAGAGACCCACTTCCAAAACAAACAATCCGTATCATCTCAAATGCATGGCAATTACTGTATGGCCTTCCTCTGCAGGGCTGGGAAAACACAAAGACAAGTAGACGTAGCTTACGGTTCAGTTGTAAATATCCCCTGCAATTCATTTGAGAGCGAATCAGAGACATTAAGCTCAGCTGCCAGCGGAAAAGCACATAAACGGCTTTAAAATTAAAATTGAGCTTGGAATCAGCTGTGGCAATGCGTTCTTGGCAAACGTTGCTGCAGCGTTTTAGAAACAGAGCGGGGCGTATCGTCCGGGAGGAACCTCTCGATTGCTATTATAATTATTCACCACCTTTTAGTTGATTAACTTCTAATTGCTCCTCTGCATTCTAATGGTCCCACTCTGATCATTACAGTTATTGCCTGCCATAATTACCGGTAATGTTCTTTTCGACACACTTGTAATAATTGCCTGTAGAGAAAAGTTGTTTTTGGGAGGTTGTCGTTGTGCATGGAATTCACACATGATGGAAAACAACATTATAGGTCGATGACTAGTCTTTGACCATCTTTTTTTTTATGTTAGCTGAGTAACTGTTGCTCTTGATTAAACATCTATATATTGTCAAATTGTGTACTCTTTAGCAGGACACAATACACTTTATAAAAAATCTGATTTTTTATTAATTATTTTATATAATACTGTAAGAAATATTCTGCTAATAAACTAAATAAACTATTTTTTAGGTGAGCTGAGAAACATACATTAGCTCTTTTTTCTGACATGATTAAACATCTTTATTTTGTCAAACTGTATAGCAAGACGAATAATTAACATTCTGATTAAATTAAATACTGTGAATTTAAATAAGAACAGTTTAATGCTAATAAACTAAAGCACTTAACGTATAATGGCTTTGCGGAGGTACTTGTAGTTACATTCTTATTACAATGTTATGAATTATAATAACCATAAAATTACCCTTTCATTGTGTTTTCTTAGCACCACAAATAAAAACTGATACATTTAAAAATGTTTATTTTACTGGGTATTTACTTAAGTAGTTTACTTAAAAAGAAGTTTAATAATTGCACTGTATAAAAGGATTTTTCGAAGTTGTAAAGAAAACCAATATTATTGGTTTATGCTTTACAAGAAAATACTATTTCAGTCTTTCTACAAAATTTCACATTTAGTATAATGTGTTACTTGCCATTTATTTATAATCATTTGTGAAATTTACTAGCAATTTTCGAGTGAAAGTTGTTTTTAAAGTAATTCATAAGCCTACCACAAATTTTGTTCAGAGCACATTTGTAACATAACGTTTAGATATAAAAAAAACACTTTAAAAATATCTACAAATTATTTTTGACGCTAAGACTTTCTATTAGTTGTGGCACCAATAAAGCATGCATAAAACATTCATAATACATTTGATGGATTCACTATTTCCTTATATTGGACTTGATTATTATCAAATACAGCATATCATTCAGTTTCTAAGATTTGCTGCATTTGTATTGTTTTGTTTTTTGGGGGTGTGTTAAAAGCCTTTCACAAATCCAAAGCCGACTTAACCATAATACACCAACTAGCCTTTGAAAAAGCAAAGAGGGCACATTTTAAAGTTCTTAACAGCTAGCCCTCCGCCCTCCACATCCACCACCCACACGCACACACACACACACACACACACACACGCACACACACACAAACCCCTGGATAATGTTCCTTGCGCAAGGCTGACCAAAGCTTTCCTATCGCCTCCCTCTCTCTCCTGTTTTTCCAGACCATTAGAGATATTGCCGAGCCTGGGAACTCTGCATGTTAAATCACTTAATCAAAAGCAATGGGTCGAAAATCTTGTTTCTCTTCTTTTATTTGATTCATTCCTCCAGATAAAGGGAGAGCAGGGAATACAGAAAGCACATTATCACTTTGGCCCAATAGCACATGCATTATGTTCTAAGCAGCCGCAGAAAGACTATCATTGGGTCTGATCCCTCTGGGTATGGGGCGACTGTTTTCACCGATCATCCATTCAAACACCCTACGAGCGCTCCGGCGCCTGCCGGTATCGCGTCTATCCTCCCTGGCCCCTGTGGTCCTCCTTGTCACTCTGCTTGGCGTGAATGAATAGACCCTTTTAAGTTGAAACACCTGTGCTGTAATTCTAAAGTGTCAAACAGAGATGCATAACACCGCTCGCTTGCCTTAATAAAGTTCTTGCAGATGCAGCATTCAAGAGAGAGATTCGGGGAGAGGGGAGTCACGCTTGCTGGGATGTGCCCGGGAGCCGGGAGCTTCGCTTTGACTCCTGCACTTGCACTGAGACTATCTGAACGCTTCCTCCATATTAACAGGGGCAGTGCGGCTAACTTTCTGTTTCATAGCCAGCAAACACTGAAGTCCACCTTTACAGACCTTAACCGTGCACTCTTAGAAATAAAGGATTATTTGCAGTGGTGCCATAAAAGAACCATTTTAGTGAACAGTTCTTAAATTGACCATATCTTTCTTTGTGTGAAAGAATATATTAATAACCTAAAGAACCCTTTTCCACCCAAAATAACCTTTTGTGGAATGCACGCTTAAAAACAGGTTCTTTATTGGCATTTATGGTTCAATGACATTAAAGTCCCCATGAAATAAAAAATGTGTTCAATTAGAAAAAAGTTTTTTTTTTTTTTTTTTGGCATGAACATGTTCGACTTAAGATTATCTGTAAGCTAGTGTGCTCTGAAACAATGACAAAATTTACAATGTTAAACTTACAGTCTTTCACTTCCGCCAAAATGACATCACTCTGCATTTCTCCTTCTCATCAGATTTTCTGTCCATTCAAATGCTCTCTAGAATCCGAAGCTCCGGTAGAAATAGATGCTGAAGCTGCTGCTGAAATCGGTCACTTGTTCACACATTTACTACATGGTGAATGGCACATAGTGCGCTATATGGGATAGGGAACGATTCAGACAGTGTAAATATGCTTTCCATTGGGGCAAATGAAGTCTGGTTTCACGTTATTGTCACAGGAACCGCCACAGCTCCGGTCCAGAGACACGATACACAGAGCGGATCATATGATCGAGTCGCCGCAGACCAGAAAACGTGTCGGACTAATTTGAATTCTGCCCTGAATGCTGTGTTTTAAAGTGATATGAAGGACATTAGGAGGAGAAATGGGAAGACAGACTCGGCATTAGAAACAGCTCTGACAAGTAGAGGTAACAGTTTCATATTAAATCTAAAAGGGGAATCATACAGTGGCTGTCATAAGCTGTCAAATGCGGATTTACGAAGCTCAACGGCTCTGGCCGAGCTGTGATATAAATTAAACGCTATTGTCTATTTTACAAAGGGGGAGGAGCTGCTTGATATGTCCCGCCCTGTCTTCCTGTTTCAGTGGAAATTACATCAACACATTGAATAATGCTGCGCTTTTCAAGGCTCTTCAGTGGGACTTTAACATCCACGGAACTATGAAGTGACGTAAGCGACCGACAGTAATGTAATTTAACACCGCATTCAACAACATCATCAACTCTTTAGCGTAAAGGTTGAGAAGTGCAACATGTAACATGTTCCTGGAGTTAGTTTGTGGAGTAAGTATGGAGTAAGTATATGTAAACTGTGTTTGTTTACACAGCTTTTTAAAAATGGCGGGTGCTGGTGTTTCGCATGGCATGCGTTCGTCCAATCAACAAACACTTGCGTCACTGGTAGTTCCTGTTGTGTTACACCCTACTCTGAAGTAAGAGCTCATTTAGTTTTCACACAAAAGGCGTTCCTATATTACCAAAATCGTTCCCAGTTCCTGTGGTGCGAACACGCCAAACAGCGGTACTTCCCCCAATGGTTACAGGAACTATGAAACTGGTGTGAAAGCCCCTATATATGTGAAAACACCCTTTTGGAACCTTTATTTTTGAGAGAGTTTCCATGTATGTTAAAGGTTTTTCAGGTAACAATAGATTCCAATAAAGAACCTTAAAGGAGCTGTATGTAAGAAATGAATTTCAATGAATCACTAGACATTAAAAAATCATGTTCATTTCAAATACTTATATCACTGACAACAGTTGTCCGGCCAGGATATTGTCATTTAAAAAGTGAAGTTGCAGCCCTCAACTGATGTTGATGTTGTCATGTTGTGTTTTGGTCTGATGCTCCACCCTCCACCGATCTACCAATCACGGAGTCAGTAGTGTTGCTGCATCCGGGTTGCCAGCTCTGCTCTAGTTCCCACAGCTGCAGATACAAACGTGTTGTAATCGGATCATACAGCATATCTGGCAACCTTGAGTCAGTAATTTGAAAGTGATTGCCGTACCAGTTTTGGCCACAATCTTACATACGGCTCCTTTAATAATTTGTGTGAGCCAAATATACTGAACCACATTTTTCAGGTAGATAATAATTTGGGTGCATAAGTCAAATAGGCATCACATACATGACATAAAAAATGCTCAAATCAACAGCATCAAAACATTCATTTGATTTTGATCAGCAAAACAAAAAGGTATTTGTGTTGACTATTGTGTTCATGTCTGTAACAATTCACCTTATCGCCTTCAAACCTCTAAAACGCAAGATGAAGGAAATAAGACTTTGCTTACAGACAGATATGGGCAGCATAACGTATGCTTCCTATCAGCTCAGGAGAAATAGACAAATCACTGAACTTATAGAGGAAGACAAATCCACACACAGCATCCTGTGCAGCTGCCGCCATCTGCATTCTCACACACACTGTGTGTCTTTCTCCATAACCTCACACAGCTGTGGGGAAGTGTGTGAATGAAGGTACAAGTCTTTTAACTACAATAGCTAGAAAACCCTTTTGTTTTAACCCCTTTTGGCCTGATCAACGTCATCTCATTAGTATTTGTTGGTATTTGAATGAAAAAGCGTGGCTTTTTGTGCGTTTCAATAGACTGAAACTTAACATATTGGGGGAAAATTTAAGTACTATGCACTTACTGTACATATGAACTTTAAAAACATACAAATGTTTGCAAAAAAATGAATCTGTAAATAGATGAAAGATTAGTTAAAATCAGGATTGAAGTAATACGCTATACCCAGTAAAGCATTTCGCAGAAATTCAAACTACTGTATGAGTTGAAGCCAGTGGATTACTCTTCAAAGATCTCAGATGGCCTTTTTGTCCAGTTTCAATGAACAATCTAATCATAAGGCTCTTAGGCCCGGACAGGGAAAGCTTCTCAAAGTACTTATCAACGAAAGAATAAAAAACACTCTTTTAATTATGAAAAGTGAAACGCACAGCGTCTTTGTGAAGAGTTTGGAGTGGCTAATGCATGCCACGATCATCAGATAATCGCTCACCTCGCTCTTTAAGACGCTCTGTGTAATTTCATGATTGGGGGTCCAGATCGGGAGCCGCTTTTCAAGAGCCTCGCACAGTGTGATAAAGAGCAGTTCGGCCAAAATCACTTTCTTTATGAGCGGACAGAAGGCACAACAAGGCCTAATATCTGTTCATCTTCTTAAACTTTTTGACTTTTGCATTGTGTTCAATCCCTTAACACGCAAACATCAACCCTCCATTTAGCTAAAACTTCAAATCCAGCATGAGAAGTGCTCAAGGTCAGATCTAAGGGAATGCGGTATTGGGGAAAGGAAAATCTAAGTATTAAAGCTTTCCATTTATAATAAATGAATGCGATTTTTATGAAGAGTGAATTGGAAATAATAAAAAAAACTGGACAAAAGTAAAACAAAAGCAACCTTTAAAAGTAAAAAAGGAAATCAGCTGAAAATTTTTTTTAATAATTTTCTTCCCAACAACAGCATGTTTAAAAAGGAGAGTGAATCAAATAAAACTTTAATCTTCTTACTCTAGTGCTTGAAACTGAATCCTGGCCAAAAAAACAAAAAAAACAAAAAAATCACTAATGATAGTTATAATGCGGTAATATTTCTCATGCAAATAACTTGTTTATTTGTTTTTGCTCAACTGAAATTCCGGTAAAGTAATGAGAAGTGAGCGGGGGGGGGGGGGGGGGGGGGGTGTTTGATATGTATGCTTGCTTTGGTTTAAAAGTTTAAGAGGGGATGTTCTGTCATGACGCCGACACAGATCAAAAAATTTATTTGATATATATTTCGGTAAGACGATTACCCACTGGGAATAAAGTCGCAGGCATCTGCCGAACTGCGTGGCTCATTAGGTAAGTTGGTGCACTTCTCTAATTGAGGGTTAAGTTCAAAACATGGCTTCCTTTGTGAATGTAACTCTCGCTTTCAAGTTATAATGACCAGAATGAAGAACTACATTACAGAAAAATAGAATCAAAGCCTGTAGAAACATTATAATAGGTTAATAATATGTAAGGGCATAAAATCTGGGCTCTGAAAACAATTGAATTAAACTACGGTTCTTAAGTATGTGATGCAATGCATCATGAAATTCTGTTCCATTCAGTCAATTTTGCTATAATACATAATTATTTGTATAAAAATTTAAGAATAAAATGTAATTTCACACCATACACTGTAAAAAAAAAGATTTTTCTAAGTTATGCATGAAACAAAGATTTTTGGGGAGTTTTACAAGACAATACTATTTTGAATATTGATCAATACAGTAAGTTTTACAGTAACAAAAAATGGCATTTTGAATAAAAACTACATGCAATGTGTTGTTATAGTAATTTTAAATGGCTGGTAAATTATTTAATAAATACATTGACTTTTCATTGTAAACATTGTCATTTATGCATTTTCACACCTCTTTATTTTTAAATAACTCATTATTTTGGTTTGCATGAAATAATTTGAACTGTCATGTCAAAACTACCTTGAAGAATATTTACACAATATTTTAAAATGAACACTGAAAGAACAATACCATTGTGTGAAAAGCATTTTAAACGTAAAGCAATTTTTGGCTTGCCAGAACTTTATCTTAAACTTTTTTGATGACAAATTTAACACAGGAAAGAATGAAACTGTTATAATGTCAAGTTATTAGCCACATTTTTTTTAAATGCATGTCATGACATTAAATACTTTATAGAATTTTTCATATGATATTTGATACATTTTTTTTTATATATTTATGGTGCGAAACTTGGTAAAGATTTTGACACTTGCATTGTGCGCGCACACACACACACACACACACAATGGTCGCATTGGAAATGAATGGGAGACGGATTTCATCTAGTGGAGAGATATCAACCTCAAATTTGAATCTTGTTCAGATTTAGGCTTTGATTTTCTTGCAGAAAAATACTGTAAAACATGTTTTGGAAATATAATATATTTCATATAAAATTTGAAATAGTATTTCTGTGCATCTCTCATTTCTCAACTTCTATCATTTCACATTCACTTTTTTTTTTTTTTTTTTTTAAACCTTAACTCCCATGTGTCTTCTTTAAAAAGAGATCAAACTTATCAACAAGATCTATGACAGTTTAAGTGTGAAATTTCATTTTCAGGTCAATGTTCAAAAAGTGAATAACAGGTAATAAATGGATTATAACTATTCCACAAATATAATTTAGTATCATAAAATTCCCTAAAAACACAAAATAATAAATAAAACACATTACTGAACTAAAATATAGTAAGTTAATTGAAATAAAATGAGAAAAATCTGTCATTTTCTGCCCGAGCAGCACCAAAGGGTTCATTAACCTCATTTATTATAAATACAATACAATCAATGAATTCAATATAATATAAAGTTCTATGGGGAAGCTGTACTGAAACTGATAATGTCTATTTATTTGAATCTACTTTTTTGGGGGGACAAATCTCATGATCATTTTAGATATTGATATGAAAACAGAGAATTTAGAAGTTTGAAATTAGATTAAAAGCTTATTTGGTCATGCTTTTAAATCTTAACAAGCAATATAAATAATAGAAAAGTAAATCCATCTCGACTAGGTTTAAAAAGACAACAACAACCCAGATGTACCCGGGCCACGATTTGGTTATGAATATTGAAAGCCATCTGAACTGTGGGCCTACATGTGTGTATTCAGAGAGCAGGAGCTCCAGCAGTGACTCAGTGAATGGACCGCCGTACAATTAATACCGGGTCCCATCTGTCCCGACCTGCGTCTCAATTTGATTGTAGCCCGCTCTCCATTGTGCCTTTTTTATCTCTAAGTGTTTCTACTGCTCTCTGCCGCTGCATCTCAGCATTCTTTGAATATCGAGGAGAGGTGGCATGCATTCATGCGTGTGTGTCGGTCAGGCTCGACTCTTAGAGGCCTGGAGTACTTCTATAGCTCTTTGATTTCAGAGGGAGTGTTGGAGAGACTCTAGGGGTGGAGAGCACGGGCCCGAGCGTGGCGATGGACGTCGAGTGAGAGAGCGTCTGAAACACGAGTGTGGGCGCTCGGCTACGAAGTGCATTAACATGACAATGGCTTTCATCTCGCAGGACACACACACACTCACACACACACAGCCAGTAACCCTGCTGTAGGGTGTTTACCTCTGACCACGACATGCATTAAAGTACCCTCTGCCTGTATCTGCATATGAAGATCAAATAAAAACACATCCCCATCATGATTACAAAACAGCATCTAACATTAAAAAACGCTCTGATCAAAGGTCATAATCAAGATTATTAATGCTCATTCAAGATCTTTTTTTGCCTGCACTCAAAAAAAAAGATTGTTTTTACTGCTTGTTCAATTTAGTTAATTAAATGAGTTACCGCAGCATAATTCTTTAAAAATTTTTTACAATTATGTTTCAATTTCAATTTGTGAAATGGTTATTTGCTTAATTCATTTGATTAGGCCCGGGGCGATGTGGAATATTTACTTTATTGGTGAAAATTAAGCACACTTCAAATTTATTTGAATGCAATTTTTGTTTGGTTGAAGAATGAGACTAAATGAGACGTTTCATTCATTTCCATGAATTTATTCAAACTGTTCATTTCAAAACTGATTCTGATTTGTTTGTCATCACTCAAAGATCAAAAGTCTTCGTGGTTCTCATGTATAAAAATGATTAAAATGTTGTCGAGATTGCTGTTTATTATTGTAATATTAGTGCATGTACAGTAAATGTACATTCTAAAATATAGAGACCTTTTTAGTTAAATTTCGGTTCTTTAATATATTAAATATTTTGATTTTTTTTTTGGCAACAATGGCTGTATATATATTGCCTGTAGAAATGGCTGTAGAAAGATATATATTGCCAAAGACTAAATATTACCCATCTATAAGTTGGATCACATTTGCCATTTTTCTCTATTGGATTACATCCATTGTTCACCAGAAGAAGAAAAAAAATAATCATATTAATACCTAGTGTTTTAAAAAAAAGTGTAATGGTGTTATGAAATAATGTAATGTAGAATTATTTTAATGCCTTGTTACAATGGATGAATGACTTGTTTGATGGTAGTGCAGAAAATCACATCCAGCTGAATCCTTTTTCTTTTTATTACATGCTTGACGAAATGAAAATATATTTCTTTCTTTCTTTCTTTCTTTCTTTCTTTCTTTCTTTCTTTCTTTCTTTCTTTCTTTCTTTGTAGAAATCTTCCTTTAATTGCATTTTTTTCCCTCAGTTTGATTACATCTATTGAACACTTTTATTTTTTGAGCCCGCACTAAAGGATTGCACTAAGGCTGTTCAAATAATACGTAAAATATTCAAATGCAATGCATTTAGTCAATGGTCATGACCACATCTGTTTCGGGCGCTTTCATATTCAAGTTGTGATGACGTGAAAATGAAAGTTGCTTGTGAAAGGTGCATGGCTTACAAGGCAAATGGCATTTTTGATTGTGCCATCTGCTTTGTGTCTGGCTACATCAATGAATATGCGCTTACTGTTTTTGCATATGTAAAGTTGGGCTGCTCTTTCCCATGTATTCAATCCCCTAAAAAAGAGTGTGGGGGGGGGGGGGGTCTTTTTTCCCTTGACAAGCCAGAGACATTGTACAATGAGGCACGTGAAAACATGTCCCTAGTATTTGAATGTGATTCATTGGACAGCTTCTTCAAATTAATTCCCTGAGTCGGGCCAGATTGCTTTACAGCTATGTCATATTCCTTTGAATGGCAAAGCCTATTGACGGAAATGGAGGGTGACAGCCACCCCGAAAGCCCATTGCGTGATGTGGCGGGACAAAATGATAGGGGTCATAGCAAGTGTTATTACACCGGGCCCACACAATATCTCCCAAAAGCATCACACTGTGTTTTTATCCATAATTTAGATTGCCGGCTTATAGTCGGCTCTCTGCGTTAGATGAGGAAATAGATCTGTCCCGCCATGCATGGAGATTTCTCTAATCATATGTTGGCGGGAAGCAGAAAACAGCGACATGGGGCAAAACACACACCAGAAGGTGGTTACCACCGAAAGCGCTTTTGCCAAAACGTCAAATAGAAAACAAGTCATTTTGAAAATAAACAGAAGCCGTCGCTTGGCCTATAAAGCAAATAGGCTTTATAAACCAGACGTTTTGTTCAAAAAGTCATCGTAACACAGAGCGATGTGCAAGAATTAACCACAGAAAAAGATCACGTAATGTGCATAATCATAGTTTATTTTGTTTGATTTGCCAATGAAGGCTTGGTGAATATGAAATCCTTGACGCTACGATTATAAATCAGCCCGACATAGTGTCGGCCCAGTTCCAGGCCACACCCGGTACATGTGGATTCAGCGCATGCCAGATGTGGGCCGGGTCTGGGCCGACACTCTGTTGCTGTCTTGGAAAAGATCTGGTTCCACAAAACTTTCAAACTCTGGCAAATTCTTCAGGAAAAAAAGCGTTCTTTGTTTCACAGATCCTGATTTCATCAAGTGCAACACGTTCCTGGATCAACATCTCTGTTATTACAACATTACAATCAGCCAATCAGATTTGGGGGACAAGTTTGGCGTTAAAAAACTACTGTCAGGATTTACTAAAGACACACAGTGAGAAATTAGCGCTGAAAAGTCGTGGACAGGGTCATTTTTGCGGCTGATCTTATTGCATATGCATTTGTATTTGTATTATGTGAGGAGAGTATTTACATGAATCACGCAAGGTGAGATCGGGTTGATTATTTCCCTCTGATTTAGGAATAGGTTATGGGTAAGAGTAGGTTTAGGAGGAGGGATAGGGTCAAGATTACATTTTCGGACATGAATGTTGTTCCAGGATCAACAAAATATGTCGACCCAGGAATTCGTCTAACTCTGCAAAATCAGCCGGTGCCGTTGTATCAGTCTAAAAATTTTGGTATAATTTCAATTATATTCCTTCAATCAAGTGATGCTTGACGGTCAGAGAGAGAGTTGTGGGTGAGACTAAAGGAGCCGTAGCCACTAGTCAGTCAATTAAGGATCTCATAGAACAAGCTCTGGTGCACAAAT